>JAXDDX010000036.1:1192500-1215000 GCA_034670405.1 Hoplostethus atlanticus | reverse complement strand
AGAAACACATACACACATACAAGGTGTTCTGTATGTGCACTTGTGTGACTATTTGCCTGACTCTACAGTATGTGTGAGTACAGCCAGCATGAATGAGCAAGTTTGTGAACCTGTGTGTGTGTGTGTGTGTGTGTGTACAGCCAGAACAGCAACTCCTGCTCTGGGAGGACCAGGACTAGAATCTGGTTATTCAACTTTTGTTTCCCACTGCGCTGTGCTGGGCTCTGCAGACTCCTGCTAGCGTTCACTCTGCAGGGTGCTACATTGAAAATACACTTCTGCTGAACCTGCAGTTCTCCGAGTGTCTCAACCCCCGAACCGCCCCCCACCCCACCCCAACCCCCCAGGACACAAAGTCACAGAGATGAAAGTTTCGAAAGAAAGGGCACTATTGCCTAATATGCATCCCAAAGTGAAGGTAATACTGAGAAGGCAACATTTGCAGTGGTTACATTTGTTAGTGCGTTTCAACTCCCAGATACAAAAACATCCTTGAACATCCTTAATGTGTCCTTGAAACATTGTCAGTTGTGTTACAGCCTGTATTTGGTTTATTCTTACTTGTATTGTATTTTTTGTATTATCGTACTATCACATTGTTGGTTCCACACTGGGATCTTTAGTGTTTCATCTTAACTTAGTTTCAATCACTTTCTTCCTCAGTTGTCTAGCAAATGTGTTTTTTGCATTATGGCTTTTCCTTATGTCCATAAATTGATGTGTTTTAAAAGGCTGTCGTTTTAAATTGTCTCCATGGTAGTTATTAATATGCTTTCTGGTATTCATTATTCTCATTCTTAATTGGTCCCTGGTGTCTTTTCACAATGACATTTGTGTGTGTATGTCTGCACGTGTCTGCACGTGTGTGTGTGTGTGCTAAGATTAGTCCAGGGAGTTTGTTTTGAACGGCCTCCTGTGAATACTACCTATCGCTGTGTCATCACTATATATGCACACTATGCACACAACACCCTGTTTACACACTCAGCGGGGAACCATGGCTATGTATATCAACTTTGTGTGTGTGTGTGTGTGTTTGCATTTGATTGGGCATGTGTGCATTTCTGTGCACGTATGTGTGTATTTGTGTGTGTGCATGTAAGAATGTATGTGTGCAGGAGTGGAAAGAGTACAGAAATAACCTATTCCAGTACTGCTCAGAGTAAAAGTTACTGAGTTACTTTTAAAATACAGAATGTTATTACTCATGATCTTTACCATGCAATGCAAAAAGCACGAGGGGACAGGGCTCCAAACTAGGTTTCTTTAGTTAAAGAGAAACTTTTCAAAATAAAGCGCATAAACAAAGTGAATAATGTAGGGATGCGTTCATGATGGTTTCTGAACAAACCTCTTTTCTTCAGCAACGTACTTCATGTTTTCAGAAATGTAAAACTAAACAGTGAGAGTATTGGATGTGATTTGACATTCCATCACCTGTACCTCTGTAGCAATTTAAAATATAGTGAAGTTTAATACTTTAGTCAAAATGCAGGCTACATAAGTGAAACTAAAATTACTACCTTAAAAAAAACTCAAAAATGTACAAGTACACCAAAAAGATAATCAACTACAGTAACGAAACTAAATGTAATTAGTTACTTGCACCATTGAATGTGTGTGTGAAAGTGTGTGTGCATATACTGCAGCAGCTGAGGGTGATAGGAGGCGGGGAGGACGAGCAGGAAGGAGGAAGAGCAGAGCTGGGGGGAGGCGGGGTAAGGCGAGAGTCTTGATGTGTACTTGGATCGTGCCAGGATGTCTGACCCTGTCTGTGGTTTCACCTGCGCTGGTCTATCACACACACACACACACACACACATATATATATGAGTGTGTATAGGTGTGAGTGGGTGTGCACATGAATACAGGAACACACACACACACACACACACAGACACACGTACACACACACAAACATAACCTCCACCTCAGACCAAAGATGCTGATTTATAATGGGGATTTATCTCTCTCTCTGTGACCCAGTCACCGCTACCCCTGGGTCTCCCTCTCCCTCTCCCTCTCCCTCTCCCTCTCCCTCAGCAGTAACACATGGCGGGACACCCTGTGGTGAGGTGTGTCAGTTGAGGAGTGATTTAGCGCTGCTCTGCCCCGACCACTGCTGAGACACCTGCCCCAGGAATCCTAATGCTCTCAAACACACACACACACACACACACACACACACACACATTTGGATGGATACACACAGATGCATGCATTTGCACATATGCATATGTGCACACGAACACACACACACACCAGTTTAGCACTACTGCAGCCTCCTAATACACAAGTAATGCCTGAGGACACCCTGCTCATACTTTGCTATTTCCGCATAGACAAGCATGACATACCAGCACTCAGTGAACCATTTACACTGTGGACATGTACTCAGCACAGCCCTGGACTCAAAAGATGTTCATTCATCAAGTCATTCCTTCCAAAGAATTTTAACCTTCATTTACACGGGAAGGTTGATTGAGCTTCTTTTTGGGTCAGGGCTAGCTGCAGCCTGGGAGGAAACCCTTTGCCAACACAGGGAGAACATGCCACAGAAAAGACTGAAAATCGAACCTGCATCCTTCTTGCTGTGAGGCGCCAGTGCTAACCACTGAGCCACCATGGCACCCCTAAAAAGATCCAATGGAAATGTTCTCGTGTAAGACCAGCTCGATCCATCTCCATGAAGCTGTGAATGTGAAAGAGTTTGTGTATACAGCATGGTAGGATTGAAAGGGCGCTTGCTGGTTCTTTTTTGTTAAAGCGAAAGATGCCTACCACAGGATTTAGTGAAAGTTGTTATGGCAATGTGTGTGGACAGTGCACAAGAGTCAGAAAGTTGAAATATTCAACCCAGTGAAGCCCCTTCCATGGTAACACATCAGTTTCCTGAGTCAAATTCCTTCCACCAAGCCGATGCGCTTTTCCATGACAACAGTATCAAACACTCAATGGCAGCCGTCCTAAATCCATGTGCCAGATTATTATTCAAGAATGTTTGAATGAAAGTGGCCATTTATCCATTCAGGCGCTGTGGCCAAGGAGGTACATTCACCCTAAGCTAAACCCTGAACCCTAAACTATGGCAAAGTCCCTGCATCCAATATCATTTGCTACCAAAACGTAAAACTTTATATCCAGTAAATTCTGGGGACAAAGCGGCACAACGACTATTTTATGTCAATGTGATAAATTATTAGACGTAGGTCATCAATTATCATAGGGAATATAGTACTGAATGCTCCCCTGATGTGATTTGTGTAGTTATGGCTTCCAAAATCATTCAGGCTAAGGCATGGCACCCATTGACACCCATGTCTGTCTGTCTGCTCTTTGTTTCAAATTCTTCTCTCTTTCTTGTTTGCACTCAGAAAGTGGTGCAGGTTAGGAACATGACTGGGGTACATAATGAAGCATCAAATGAGATCAGGGTAATTTGAACGCCCAGCGCTGCAAGAGAAAGGGCCTGTAACGTTGCCTGTAAATGTGATTGGTATTTTGTTATATGAAACCTTGATCAAATTGCCACTCATTCTATCCCCTGTGGAATGCAGGGGAGTCCCATTAGCCACCTCGGGGAGGGGCGGCACAGAGGAGAGCTCAGACCTTAACAAATAGATAGTGACCTTCCCTCTTCTGTTGGGGATTCATGGGGTGATGTTCACTGTCAAGGTGAGAGCTAATGAGACAAATAGAAATTATTCTGTTTGGTACGGTTTGATAAGCTGTGGTGAGGTGTGTTAGTTTGTGCTACGGTACAGTATGGATTTGGAATGAATCGGTATGGTGAGGTTAGGGTATATAGCATAGTCAGGGATGTAGTGGAGTTAAAACCCGCCTGAACACAGTTTTCAGTTTTTAACTATATTAATAAATATTAATGCTGAAACATATTAATAGTTGTTGAGCTGATCAGTAAAGATTCTGTCATGAATGATAAAGTAATCAAAGGTATAGCGTAGCGCAAAGGATAGGTAGGGCATAACATATGGTATGGATAAAATGTAGTGAGCTATAGTTTGTCAAGGGGGTTACACTCCTAACCCCAGAACCAGATCATTCCTAAGGAATGTTTTCTGTCCTTTCGGTCCATGTTTCTATTTTCCTATTACTATTCCATTCTTTCCAGCATATATTCTCCCAGACTCCGGTACTACCAGCTCCCAGTGAGAGTAACACTGTGGACAATATGACTGCCAGAATGTCATGTTGTCTGAAGTGAGAGGAGCCTGGGGGCTCCTTAGCATATGGCAGCAGCCATGTACTGAGGTATGTGTGTGTGTGTGTGTGTGTGTGTGTGTGTGTGCACGCCCTTCAGCTGTCCTCAGGTACTCCAGCAGAGAAAGTGGTGATCCCTGGTGGGCTTTACTACAGTCCTCCACCCAGGCCTCAGCCGGCTGCACAGTGTCCCCCTCACTGGGGCGCCATGTCAGCAACCATATGGACGCCCATTCATCTGGATTATGATAGACACTGGTGGGACTTCACACCAGGGGTTAAAGCACAGAGTCATTTTTTAAAAGTGAAATCAATGGGTTTATTCACGAAACATGGAAAATAAAGCTCCCCGCCAAGTCTTCTGGTCTTCTGACTTCTTAAAAATACACATTTTTCATTTTAGCTGCACACCATCTTAGGGTTCGACCGATATACAGATACCAAAGGGTTTTGGATAGAAGCTGCTGATAGATGATATTTTGTGCTGATATTCAATATTAAATTTGAAGCAAAATTCAATTCAATTTCAAGTTTAAAAAAAAACAAGTTGAGAATGAAATCAATCATCCCACCCCAGTTTGTATTCCTGAAAATTAAACTCAATGGGAGAAATTTAACTTTCTTATCTTAACTTGATAATAAGCAAAATAGTGTGTGAGTGTGTGTGTGTGTGTGTGTGTGTCATCTTGCTTCATAGTCCTGGGTTATGGAAGTATCTAACGTCATTTACTTGGTTTGAATCTGGATGAGGACATTGAATGAAATGGGTCATCCTCATTGTGTGTGTGTGTTTGTGTGTGTGTGTGTGTGTGTGTGTGTCCAGCAGCATTCTAGATGACCTATTTTCTCTTAAAGGAGAGTACATGTTCTTCTCTCTGGCACTGGTCAGTAAAACTGCCCTGGTGTTGCTTTTTTCTCCAAAAAAGCACAAAAAAAACCCTCACTTGAGTACACACACACACACACACACACACACACACACACACACACACACACACACCCTCATTTACTGCATGTTGAATGATGCATATGGAATTGGAATAACTAGCTAGAGCCCCTCTGTTTGTGTACTGTCCCATTTTCCCTCTCTCCTCTCCCTCCTTCTCTCTTTTCTTTTATCCCTCACTTCTCCTTCCTTCTCTCTGCTTCACTCCATCCTCTCCATCCATCCCTCCCTCCCTCAGGGAGTCGTTCAGATCTCGCTGCACAGTAATATTATTACTTTTCCCAGTGATGAGAAGTGTAACAAATGACTATTTGAATTTCAACAGTACTGTTAAAATTACCAATCAAAAAATAAGTCATGATGTTTGTTATCACCCTCTAAATATCAGACTGAAGCTAAATTAGTAGTAAGTGTTTTTTTAAGCCCCAACACTGCTCATCATTCTGTGTGACTTCCCTCTGTCCCATCCGAGCCACGCAATGGATGGAATTCTGTTTGCATTTCCCGAATCTTTATATCCCCCAGGTCGGCATGGTAACGGCCATATAGTTGCCACCGGCTACCGTCACACACGGGGATACAATGGTGTGGCCGCCGCTAAATCACCAAGATGAGGACGGCTAGTGTGTGAGCGTGTACGGATGGTTATCGGTCGCATTCAGAGCAGCACAATGGTGTATGGGATGGGTGGAGGCTGATTCGTTTATTGGCTGGTTAGTGTTTGTAGTGTGTGTGTTTCTAGGGAGTAGAATGTGTGTGTGTGTGTGTGTGTGTGTGTGTGTTGTAGGTTCCAACCCCTCCTTACAAAACACATGTAAACACACAACTCTCTCCACTTTACTTCTCGATGTCCAAGTCACACATTGATCATTTTGTGACTCCAAACGGTGTGTGTGTGTGTGTGTGTGTGTGTGTGTGTGTGTGTGTGAGAGAGAGAGAGAGCACAGGGATCACATTCCTACAAGCTTAGTACATTTTATGGTAATCTGATTAGTTGTCGGGAGGCATCTATCTTTCTCACACACACTCTCTCTCTCTCTCTCTCTCTCTCTCTCTCTCTCTCTCTCTCTCTCTCTTTGGATTCTGGGCGATCTAAGGCAGCAGAGCAGAAACTTAGCAGAAAGGAGTTAACGGGAGGTAAAGAGATGAACAATGTCTCCGACTTCCTCAGTGACCTGTGTGTGTGTGTGTGTGTGTGTGTGAGGGAGAGAGTATTTCTGTTTGTGTGTGTGAGCTATGTCCTGGATTTTCTCACTGACCTGGCTAATCTCGGGAGTATGGAGGATGTGGGAAACAGTTATTGCATCCTCGGTGGATACAGCAGGGAGTTGAGCCATGCCTCTGTGTGTGTGTGTGTGTGTGTGTGTGTGGTTTGCCAAAGAGTACTTGCCCTGTTTTGCCCCAGTTTATAGTCCTTCAACGCCAGCTGTGCACCCGTAACCAAAGGCACACACACACACACACACACACACACACACACACACTATTTTGAGAGGTATTGTGATCTCAGGCCGCTGTGCTTGTACTTCAGTCTCCTTCCATATTTTTATATTTATCACGAGGCAGCAGAGGTGAACAGGAACAATCACAATGACATTTTACATGTTGAATAAGGACACAAATACAAACACGTTTTGAATTACTTTATGTTTTACATATTCAAATTAGCCAATAATTTAATAAAAATGTGCACATTTGCATATATGTTAAAACAGCTTTTTTTCCTCAGTGAAGTTTTAAATTATTATTTTTTCACTATTTGGGGTATTTTTCACAACAAATGACAAAGATGTCTCTAGTAAAGAAGCAGTGTGTCATCTACAAGTTAAGTTGTGGCCTCTGATGTGTTCATTCAGTGAATTTCCCCTTCATCGTCTTCAAGGAGACTGAGCAGTGTTTGTATGTGTGTGTGTGTGTTTGTGTGTGTGTGTGTGTGTGTGTGTGTGTAAAAGAGAAGAAGAAAGACAGAGAGAGCAAGTATGACAGCCTCTGACCAAGTTTTTCAATTCTGATAATGAGTATTAATATCCATTTGGGTGTTACTGTCCTGTGATGGTCTAAATGTCTGTGCCTAAAACTTTGGGGGAAACACTGAATACTTCTAATTGTTTTGGATCTTTTGTCAGTGGAACGGTTGCATTTGAAATATTGAATATTGCCACAAAATAACTATCGGCATCAGTATCGACATTGAAAACCCCATATAGTTTTAACCCTATACTATAATCACAGATCAGAAACAAAGATGTCACACAAATAGAGAGAGGAAACAGAGATGCTGTATGACTCCATTCCTTTGAATTACAATCAATTCGTCGTAGCTAATATGTTCCCAACCAACGCAATGAACTCATTTTTGACAGATATATGAATGAAAGCAATCATCCCGTATTGATACGTTGTGTCTTGGGGCAAATTGGTACGCGTTCCATCTCTCTTATGTTCAATTATTAGGTCATTTGCCACGATAATCACATTGGGAACATATTGTAGTTAATTCATGTGACAGAGCGGCGGGCTACTGTGCTTTTGCCTGCCAGTCTGAACAGAGAAGTGATGCTGTATGTCTGCCAGCCTTGAGAGCCAGTATCCATTAACTGGGAGACACATTAACTGTGGAAACTAAACGCTTAATGTTGTTCTCCTTCATCTAATGTGGCGAATGCAGCCAAAGCTAATCAGAATCTAACAAAGGCCTGGAAATAGACTCTCATCTCTTAATGTTGCACTTATCTCTGATTAAAGGAACACACTTTTACATGGTGTTTGCTTCAGTCCTGTGCTGGCATCGTAGAAGCGCTTGGGGAAGGAATTAGGTATAGCAGCAAATCCATTCTATGCAATATCCAATCCATTTAATCGCAATTTCATGATGTGGTTTGGTTTCAGATCAGGGTTTAATGATAAAGGAAAAGTCTGTAATAGGAAAATCACACAACATGACCACAACCAACTTCCAGATACAAGAAACATGGAATACCATGTTTCTTGACCACTGCTGCCGAAATACTACAGCACCATTACACTACCACTATTACAGTACTACAAATGGAATACTCTGTTTCTTTGTATCTGACAAAGCACGTCCAGATTTTCACTTTTTTTCTTCACGAAGCCCCACAAAGCAAAATCTATGTCAATGACACATGGCTCAATCTCAACCAAGAAAAAAAAAAGCTCTTGCTTACCGCTGTGATGCCAGACTTTTCAGACCTTCCCTGTATTATTGTAACCTCAAAGCTAAGTCCAAATTGCTCACCAAGCTGAGTTATAACCGAGCTCAGTGAGTCCATCAGATACATGTCTAACCCCGATGTGCAGTTCATAGTCGCCAACGCTGCACAAGCTGCAGCTTCAGCAGCCTTAGAAATGGAGCCGCTGGCTTCATCAGCCGAGCAGCGGAGGGCCAGATTGGTGTTTGTGATTCTAACTGCAGGCTAATGGCCCTGGAGAGACCCTGCTATTCATCTCTGTTTATCTCTGACACACTCAAAGAGACTCTTCAGCCGCCTGGACTCATTGTGTGTGTGTGTGTGTGTGTGTGTGTATGTGTGTGTGTGTGTGTACAATTCAGAGTCCAGAATACTAACCAATACACCATGGAACCACCAGTAGTGAATGTGTGTGTGGGTATATTGCGGGGGGGTGTGTGTGTGTGCATGTGCATGTGCGTGTGTGCATGTGTGTGTGAGTGTGTGTGTGTGCATGTGTGTGTGTGTGTGTGTGCACATTTGAAACTCTGGCACTCCAAAGCCTAATTAAGTGATCTGATCCAACACTGATTTGCATAATAAAGCAGCCTGATGAGGAGGATGAGAGGACGACAAGGGGAGGCGGGGGAGGGGGGAGAGGGGAGGTAGAGGAGGTGTAGGAGGAGAGGGAGGAGAAGGAGGTGGGACGTCTACATTAGCTGTATTGTAGCAGGCAGGAAAACAGGAAGGAAACACATGTTTGGGACTGGAAATGCTCCCCAGCGCCCGACACATTACCATGCTAATGGAGCAAATACGGTGTGTGTGTGTGTGTGTGTGTGTGTGTGTGTGTGTGTGTGTGTGTCTGCCTCTCTAAGTTATTATAGCCTTGGCGTCCTTTCTGCTACTTGGAGGGGGACTAAGGATCTGTCTCCGTCCTTTTGTTAATGTGTTTATTTGTTTGTTCGCCACACCCTCACTGATCAGATTTTGATGAAACTTGGGGAATGATGCATCTCACCATTGCATTCTGGGATTTTTTTCAAAAATACACCCAAGGGGGGAGCTGCAATAATTACAGGTCAAAATGAAACATTTTAATAACCACTCATGTCTCTTACAATGCAAGTTGAATGATATGAAATCTGTTTTCTCTGCAAATTTGCCTCCAGGACCATCGATGAACCATATTGAATTTTCCAACCTTTTCAACTCATTTGAAAACCTGTTTTCCCCTCATGGCCTTTACATGTATTCACTGATTGGTCCAAGGGGAGACTCTATCATTTGAACAATCAACCTTGCCAAAAACAAAAGACTAGCAGACAATGTAAACGGCCCTTCAAAATATATTGCCAGTGTTCCTTAACAGACTTTGACCTTTAACACCTTTGTTACCGATTGCATCACTGGTGCAGGGACAACATGTTTATTGTTGCCTTGTTTCCTACAACATTGCCAAATGCCTAAAATGTCAAACTGAATAACTTTTCCATTTCAAAGGAGAGCTATTCCAATTAAGCAAAGAAGCACGGAGGGAAAGAAAGAGACGTGGAAGCCAGAGAAAAGAAACAGAGGAGGGAGGGCAGGATGAAGTGGAGGTAGAGATGGCGGGGTGGAGGGTGGGAGGAGAGGAGAGAGGGAGTAAAAGTCATTGTGACCTTGTTGGATTTAAAAACAGAAGAGGCGGAGGTGGAATGGAAACAGGAAATCATTCTGTGGGTCGACGCTGTGTTCTTGCAACTAGCCTGAACCCCGAGCTGTGTGTGTGTGTGTGTGTGTGTGTGTGTGTGAGATAGAGCTAGAGATAGAGACAGAGATAGAGAGAGTCTGAAGCTGAGACGGAGGTAGGGGTCAAGGACAGCGGTACGTCCCCTGTCTAACTTCAATCAGGTTCCCAGACATGTCAGAGGTCAGGGGTCAAGAAGTCATCAGTCATGACAGCGTTCGTCAACAGGCAACCTGGGCTTTGATCTGGCCAGACAGATCCTCTCACCACATCTCGGTAACACTTTACTTTAAATGGTGCTCATAAGGCATTATAAGGCATCGTAAGCACCTTATGAGAAATGAAAAGTTTTAAGATTTAGCTCCCAGTTAATATGTTCCAAACACATTTTAAAGGCCCCAGCTTGAAATCCCTGATCACAGCTTTCGCCTGTTGTTCCTCCCAGTAACCGATCCAGAGAGTCTGGAGCCGCAACGTGGTTTCTTAATTAGTGCAAGGAAACTGTAAGAAACCTGGTAGCATTTATCCCCCTTAGCCTCTCTGTAATCACTGGTAGCTACCTTTGCTTTGGAAAGTACAGCTAGAGAGACTCATAGACACATTCACATTATATGATAGACATTTAGATCCAGATGTCTGTATTTTAGCAGGAAGTCTCAACAAAGAAAATAAACGATACAATTCAGTCAAACAGTCAGCAAAATACAGGGACATACTGTACATTATTAAAACAATTACAAAAAAGAAAATGTTTCATTGAGGGGGAGAAGAACCAACAACCATCCAGCATCAATGTTAATTATTGATGGGGGTGTCCTGTGACCTAGGCTATTGATTGAGCAAATTGCAAATTGCAACCCGGGTCCTTTGTGCTTAGCGCAGAGCAAAGGTCCTTTACAACTTCGATATCATGTGTGTTTGTGTGTGTGTGTGTGTGTGTGTGTGTGTTTAGAAGAGAATGGAGAGATTGTGTTTCAGCTGTAATTGTGTAGTAAGTAGTGCTGTAACCATGTGAGTGCGTGAGTGGTTGCCTCTCTGCACGTGTCTGCACATGTGCTGCTCTCATATTGATTTAAATATAAAAAAGACAATTCAGAGACTCTCCCATGGAGGTGGGGACTGTGTGTGTGTGTGTGTGTGTGTGTGTATATGTCATTTTCACACACACTTTCTTTCTCTTCGAATGTGTGATTCTGACACCAACACACGCAAGTACACACCCACACACCACACACACACACGCACACACACATGTTCACGTTCACACGCAGCATGTGCAATCAATAACGAAGGACGGATCACACATACTCTGTCATCTGAAGAGGTGCTGCATTTCCTCTCTCGGGACACACACACACACACACACACACACTACCCTACAACTGACAGTATCACACTATTCACTCGTATCTATGTGTTTGTATGTGTGTGTGTGTGTGTGTGTGTCTGATATCATACACATGCACTGCTGGTGTATATCAGTGTAACACATCTCATTCTCCTCTAGATGAGGAGTTAGCCTCCTGCAGGCCCAATCTGATTTTACCATCAGTGTCTGTCAGAGCCACTTCCTGTAGCGCTGTCCAAGCAGACACACTGTGAAGAAATAGAACCTTTCTTCATCCGCTTCCAACGCTTATAAAAATACTTTTAGGTTTGCGGTTAAGAAAATACAACATATTGCTACTGTCATGTGAAAAGCTCATACTGTAAGTTCATTTTGGGTTATTCATTTTTACTTTGAAAGTTTATGATATCCTCCATGCGCCTAGTAAGTTTAATGACCTTGTCACCCGCTGAAAACACACCGTATATTTTCAACTTCAATCTGGAAATGAGGCTGTTTTTCTTGAGTTTGCGGAGAGTTGACTTGCCAGAAATGTTCATCCAGTGGTAGTAAGATGTTTTGTTGCGTCCAGCAGTTGAAGAGCGGCATGCTTTAACTGCAGTTCAGCTTAGCTCACACTGCAAAAAAAAAAGTTTCACAAGTATTGCATCTTGTTTCCAGACTTATCAAGCTTATGACATTTTACTACATTTCACTTGATTCAAGTTAATGTAAGTTATATTTTCCCACAAACAAACAAAGAATCAAGGATACAAAATAAAATCCCTTGTCAAGCCTGATGTTTTTTGCTGTGCATTATGTGCCCGACCATTAAAATAGAGTGAAAAATCAATTTCCCATGTTTCTTCATATTTCCATAACTGATTGGTTTCTAATCCACAGTGAGAACGATGCCAGGAGTTCGTACACGCGGTAGCTAAGTGGAAACAGATCCCGTTGGACACAAGCCCAGTGGTTTGACTGTCCGATGGATATAGTGAAGGCATCTTTGTTTGGTGTTATCCAGGGGTGAACAATTTAGGGCATGTGTGCTCTGTCAAAGATTGTTTATGAATACAGAGATCAGAGATAAAGCTCTGTCTACCGGTGTTATGAGATTAATTCATTTTCCCTCTGTCTGTTTTTACACGGCTTCTGTTTTGTGTTTCTTATGTGTGTGTCGTGTGTGTGTGTGTGCATGCGTGCGTTTTGCTGACCTAGCGGTTATCTTGCTGCTTAGTAACACTGTTACCTGATTGGCCGGGGGAATTGGCTGTCGGGTTGAATTTCCTGGTGAATCCACCAATCAGGGTGGCCTGTTTTGTGTGTGTCAGTAAGTGTTGTGGTTGTCACTCTACTAGTAAGAACCCATTGGGCCCTTTAGAGCTGCTTCACATACTATTACTCACACACACACACACACACACACACACACACACACACACACACCCACCCATACAGAGGTAGTGGAGTATTTAGTACAGCACGGGGACCTTGGTGTGCCAGTGTCAGTGATGGATATGGCAGTAGTATCAGCAGTGTTGGCTGTAGCAGGAGTGTGGTGTCCACCACTGGGATCTGTCAGACCTGTTCTGCTGAGCCCACACATTCTGCTGGCTGCCTGCTATTGCTGCTAGACATGTTTTTACTCCAGTGTGTGTGTGAGAAGGAATGAGAAGGTTTGTCTGTGTTCGTGTGTGCAATAGGGTTAGACCGATATCAAGGGGTCGAGATTGGCCTGTTATTAAAAACAAGACATTGGCCGGTCAGTGTCGTCAACCTCTGATGTGATGGATATGATACAGTTTGTTTGATTACATATTTATTGAAAATTTGATCAATACCACACTGGTTGTCTATGGGAAGCCCTTAAACTGAATTGATTATATTGTGACATTTTGATTCCACACAACAAAGTAAAAGTTGGATAAATAGAAGAAAGTAAGGGAAACAGGATGAGGAACATTGTGGAAATCTCCCTGCATCCCCTTCTCCCCCTACACACACACACACACACACACACACACACACAATTATTGGCATCATACACATACGCAGGTGGAGTGTCACCCTAGTTATGCGGATTGCAACAGATTTGTGGGGCGGGGCGGTTCAAAGAGCTGCTGAGTCTCAGACATGATTAAAGAGAGACGTTCTGAGAGAGAGAGAGATTTCAGAGCATCCTTGTTTGGTTAGCTGTGTTGATTTTACCTTCTGTCCTCTCCTGGCAACTTTCTTCATATCCTCCATTTCTAACTCATTCCTTTTATTTGTGTTCTTCTGAGGAAAGCAGTTATTGAATATCTCTCCAATACAGACTTTGACATAGAATTGCATTATTGATATGAATTGTATTGTGTAAATACTGTACAATATTGATGTGATGGAATGTCAAAACTTTATACAGTGTGGGCTTGTTGAGCAATAGCCCTCATTTCTCTGTCTCTATGTGTTTTGTCTCCAGCGTGCAGGCCTGGCTTCTATAAATCTGCGCTGGGAAATATGGAGTGTTCAAAGTGTCCTCCCCATAGTTTCTCCCACCATGAGGGGGCGCTACACTGTAGCTGCGAGAAAAACTACTTTCGTGCTGAGGGAGACCCCGCATCCATGGCCTGTACACGTAAGTGTGTGTGTGTTTGAGTGTGCATTGTGTGTGTTATACTAGGGTGTTACATTGGCTTTCGATTAAAAAATGGAGTATCGTTAGTATGTTTTTTATTATTATTATTTTTATATCAGATGGCTGACCAGAGAGAAATCATTCCATTGTGGTGTGGGAGGATTTTACTCAATAGCTTCAGGGGTGTCCGTCTCTAAAACCTGTAATGAAACCTGCCTCGCCGTGCCTTAAGGAGCTGATAACCCACCTGAAAGAATTTCATCAGTATGGGTTTTTCTCGTATCCCATGATGGTCTGAATGCTGTTTCAGAGGCTTTTTCACCCTGACATGAATGATATGTTGGGGCACACAATGACTACATTGTTGGAATTGATCAAATTTATCGTATCGGCTCAAAATATTGGCTTTCCGCAGCTTCGGTCCAAAAAATAGGTATTGCTATCAGCTTTAAAAACACTATATCGGTCTAGCCCATGTGTTTACAGTCTATCTTCCCAGTTATTTCATTATTTATGTTTGTTTGCCCACAGTATAAACCTCCTGCATTAGTGTACCATTTCCCAGTGAACAACAGCTAAACAGTAGATCACACAGGTTAACGTTCCTTCTTCACTCAAAGGTTACTTCAGCCACGGCTGCTCTGTCTGTCTTTTCCGTTCCCTCTCCTATCTCTTTTGTCTTCCACTGATGCAAATGGCTTACAGATGCAGACGCCTCCTGCAAAGCATTCCAAAATGCATTACCCATAAAACTATAAATCACTGCATTCCCTGATGTCAGATTATGGATACGTCCTTTCCTAATGGGGATAGGAAAAAAAGAAATCTCTTACCGAGTGAAGAACAGTAGAAAGTACAAATTGACGCCCACAGCCACAGATAGAATCCTAATTAGAAAGACAGTCACGGCAGCGCTGCGATTATCTCCACACTATCTTGTCAGGCTAGGCAAATTTCACCTCATTGGGACAGATCGAGCGATGCAAGGGGCTGTGAATGAATAGATAAGGTGTTTAGAGATAACGGCGATGATCATTTCAGAACAGGGATTTTACAGTTAGGGGTGAACTAGAGGTTATTTAGAGTTGACTCTGGGAATACACGCCGGGAAATCTCAGAAGTCAGGAAAAGCTACATGCTCAACACGCGCACTTATTGGGAGATAGCACTCGCGACCTAGCCTTTCCTGCTGTATTTGATAGAGACGTTTCTTTACAAGATGCCTGTTAAGTGTGGTCTGTCTACTGCCAGCAGTTCTTTTCCATCATCTCCCAATACATTTATCCCATTTCCACAGCACCTCCCTCCAATTAGCACCATAAAATATCTTGGTTTTCCTATTGCTGATCTGGGAGAGGTGCTATTTGGTATGGAGGTACTGTATGGGAGAAATCACATAGTTCAAAAGAAAGTTTTAAGAGTCTGCCAGTGTCTACAGTAATGAGTGGGAGGCTGGAGAGAGAACATGCAGAGAATGATTAATGCACGTTTGGGAGGGATTGGAGACGTAACGTATAGATCCGCATCCCCTACACACTATAACTCAAGTCAGAAGTTAATCTCCACATCTATGTGTTGTTTCGACACTGGGAATTAGTGTATGATTGTCGGCATGTGAATGTGTGCATGCCCGTGGAGACTCAGGTCCATATCTGATGTGAATTATAGGTTTGAGATTATTTAGCCTCATATGGTCTGTGGAGTTGGCTGCAGAGGTGAGCCAGAGACAGGGAGGGATGGAGTCTCATCCTGCACTGTTCAGCTTTCACAGATCGACATGATACATATTTACAATGGATGCTCTCTCATCCTCTGTCTTGACATCTCCAGGGCATCTGCGGGTCCTTAAAAAGTAAAAAAAAAGTTTAAATCTAAATTTAAGCCTTTAAAAAGTATTAAAATTAAATAAATAAAAAGATGTGAATGGGATCTGCATTGGTCTTGGTTTTATTTTCTCATGTTGTATTAGAGAACTTGCACTTCCAATTGATCACAGTAAGTTTGATCCTCATGCATTTCCACTATTGATGAATATAGGTCAGAAATAATACAATATGCCAAACATGTTTTATTTTCATCACATACTTAGAACATGATGATATATATTGAATCATGAATCGGCTGTTTAGACAGATTTTTGTTTCTTTACTGTAGTTAGATTAGTCTTATAGTTTTAAATTTGGCTTTCTGAAACCGGCAGATACCCTCATCTCTCTTCCTGTACTTCTCTCCGTACCCCAATCTCTCACTGTATTTCTCTTTATATTTCTCTCTTGCACACACACAGTCAAAGTCTGTCGTATAGATTACCAATACAGGAGCTGCTCATAGCTTGCGAGTGCAGTAAATTCTTCCTGTCAAATCAAATAAACCAGACAAAGCATTTCGTCTCAAAACTCAATCCACCAAGCCTCCTCTCAATCTTTTCCTCTCCTCCTCCCTGCCCTCCATCTCAGCGGAGCTATTTGGCAGTTTTGGTTTTGTCCTCCATGTAATTACAGTCGTAGCTTTGATATAAAAATCTGGAAATATTCAGAACGATCTGTTTGTAATAAACCATTTCACTTTTATATGTCAGCCCGAGTTTCATGAAGTCTGAGGTTTTTCTGGGAGAGGCTGTGTCATGCCCCCTCTCTCCTCTCCCTGATCTAGAGAGAGACAGGGAAGGCAGTGTCAGTCACGATAAAAGCCTGACACACACACACACACACACACACACACACAAAACTTAAAGTACGTATGCTCAACATTCTTGCCTCACCAAAAATGTCAGGTGTGTTTAAAGTGGTGAGGCGCAAGATCCTTGGGTTTATTTTGCTGACATCTTTGGTTCTAAGCGGTCATTGCTGTGGTTGTAACCCCCAATTGCTCAGCGGCCAACAGTAGAAGACTGTGTGCGACTGTATGAATGTAATGTAATGTGTTGCTGAAGAAAAAGCATAGCTGGGTGAATTGAATAGATTTTAGATGGCTTTTTTTCTAATGCATTGACTTTTACGTGGTGTTGAGCATGCTCGTCTTGTACGTAATGTGTAACGTGAAAGGTCAAATTCCTCCTACATGCTGTGTGTACTTGGCAGATGAGTCTGCTGCTAAATCTGATTTAATCTCTTGGCAGTCAAGTGCTTTAGGTTCATACCACTTCATACCACGCCTCCTCTCTCTCTTCCCCTTCTGCTCCTCGTTCCCCAAACCTCCTCTTCCTATTTTTTTCCTCTCTCCTGTAACCTTCCTCTCCTTTATTCTTCCTCATTTCTTCCTCTAACGTCCCTTTTATCCCCTTTTCCTCCTCTTATCTCCACTAACTCCATCTTCTTCCTTTCTCCTTGTCTTCTCTCCCCCAACCTCCCTACTTTTCTCCTTCTTTTCCCCTTCTCTCCTCTCTTCCAAACCCTCCCTCTCACCTTCTTCTTCTCTCCTCTCTCCATCAGGTCCTCCGTCGGCTCCTCGGAACGTGATCTCCGCCATCAACGAGACTTCGGTCATCTTGGACTGGAGCTGGCCCGAGGAAACCGGCGGGCGGCGGGACATCACCTTCACCGTCCTCTGTAAGCGGTGCCGTAGCGGCGGCGCTAACAGCGGTAACAGCGCCGCCCAGCATTGCGAGCCTTGCCGGAGCAACGTGCGCTTCCTGCCGCGGGCCGCGGGCCTCCGAAACACCACGGTGACAGTGGGTGACCTGCTGGCCCACACCAACTACACCTTCGAAATCGAGGCGCGAAACGGCGTGTCGCCACTTGCGCCCAAGCTGAGGCAGTACGCCGCCGTCACCATCACCACCAACCAAGCCGGTGAGATGACACAGCATTTTTTCATTCCAACCACCTTACAACTGGTTGGTCCCCTCAGTCTGGTTGAAGTTGTGCAAATCAGTGAAATCAGATGGTTTAGTGATTGGTTGGAATGAAAGTGTACATACTTGATGCCGCATGGGTCAGAACCACGGCTCTACAGAGTGTCTGGAAAGTCTGGGAATCACAGGGAAGCTACATAAACCAGTATCAAAACTTGTTATCCGAAATGGGATTCCAGACCACTTGCCTTCCTGACAATTAGTCCGGATGGCAAGACCAGAGAAGTGCAGAGAGTACAACAAGAAAAAAATGGTCTCACTTGTCCCTACGATTCCAGACTGCCGATTGATTGATCCCCAAGAGCAAGAATAGGTAACTTTTATTGTGAAAGGTCCCAAAAATATGAGGTACAAGACCACAGGGGCCCAGACAGTGCTTGTGCATCAACTTATATTTTGTGTTATAAAACATAGAATAATAGGCACCCAATACAGGGACAATATAACACTTCTTAACCACACCCTCTCTCTCCCGCTTTCTCACACACATTAAGTCCTCTAAATATCCACATCATATACTACACAAGCATGTAGTTCACGTGTCCCACACATATGCACTCCAACCATCAGCCTTGGACATTTACAAGGCGATCCCAGGCCACTAATTCTATTTAACGACCGGGATCGGATGTCTCCCTCCTTACAAAAAAAAAAAAACCCTCGGAAACATCTCACCATTTTAACAGACACTCTTAACGTGAGGATGGGCTCCTAAAACTCCCATTGATGTCTTATACAAATATCTTTCCACACATCCACTCCCATAGAAGAAGAGGGAAAACTGGCGCTGCGGCGCTCCAAGAGACAAATCAATCTAGCTGCAGTAGAAAGCGCCAAACCTCAGAAATCCCCGACTTGAACGAGGAATGTGCAATGTTCTCTCTTCAGTACACCCATTTATTCTTTTCATTTTCCCCCTCTCTTCCCGATCTATCTGTCTCTCTAGCTTCTTCTAAATCTCCATTTCCTTTCTGTTCTCTCACACGGTTTGCTGGTATATTTGTTACGTTCTGGCTGTCAGCAGTTTCGCCTGTGTTTTAGTCTTTCTCTATCTATCTCCATCTATCTTGCTCTCTCAGTCTTCCTCTTTCCTCTCTTCTTCTTTGCCCTCAGGAACACACCCTGTCCTCTCTTTCTACCCTTCCACCCTTTCTATCCTCTCTTTCGTTTCCAATCCACACCCAATTATTTCCCCTTCCAGCTCCCTTCTTACTCTCTTTCTCCACCGTGCTCTCTTGTCCCCATCCCTAGCCTTCGAGGGTGAATCAGCACTGGGTCTTTGAGCCGAGTGACCCGAGTTTCTTTCCATACGTCGTCACACAGCATACTGTAGCAGTCACGATTGTTACTCTGTGTTTTGTTAGTTTCTAACAAAGACATTAGTACTCTCTGCTGATAGTAGCACCTACTGCAGCAAGTCCTGATGAAAGCAAACCCACTTTTCATTATCAGCACAAAATGCAGTTGAGGCAGCACTTCCTCTACAAACAAGAACAGTGTGAACATGCCCTTTCTCATATAGGACTCACTAGGTAAAGGAGGAAACATAGCAGCCCCTCAAATACAGTGTAGATAAGATACTGTATGACAGCAGGCTAAACACAGCACCAGTATGGATTCAGAGAGACTCACACAGCAGGGGGTCCGATCTCACACTGTCTTCCAACAGCTCTGGGATGTCTTGTGTTGAATGCGGAGCTGAAATCCACAAACAGGACGCTAGCTTAGAAGCCAGAGCCAGTCTGTGTGTTCCCGGACATGATTGCGGTCCATGCTGACCACATCATCATCACAGAGCAGCTCACTCTACACACACTGCAGGAGGTCTAGGAGTAGGCCAGTGACAGATTCAGGGTAGCACAAGACCAGGCGCTCAAGGCACTTACTGAAGTCAGTGCCAATGGTCTGAAGTCATGCAGGTGATTTTGACTTTCTTTGGAATGAAACAGTAGTAGATGTTGTGATTTATGAGAATGTCCAGGACTAGCTGGTCAGTGCAGTGCCCGAGGCCGCTGCCCTGCCCTGATTTTTCTGTGAAAATCCAAAATGAACAGCGTCTGCAGCAGCGAATACTCCTAGCGTAATAATTGTTAATGGTATTCCATTTGACTTTAATCCTGTAGTAATAGTGTAGTATTATGTTTATAGTGATGTAGCATCTGTCGATCCAGATATGCTTTTTTTGGTTACAAAGAAACATGGAAGTTGGCGGTGGTCAGGTTGAGCTCAGGAAGGACTAAAACGTTTTGAAAACCCTGCCCGGTAGAAACTACAGTATGTAGTTTTAACTTCATTGGAGTCTAGGGAAGAGATGCACGTGTAGGCAGACACATACATACTGTATACGTGCACTCATATGCCATCTGCCTTTTTAGGAAGGAACGTGTAAGCATGTAAATATGCAAAAGGTCACAGATGTACACACACAGATGTACACACACTTTGACATATTTGTATGAGGTGTCTGCTGCGTGTCCCTTGTGTCATCACAGCTGGGCTGTATTATGAGTGACAAGGTGCATACGTGACCTCTTTTAAGTGACAAGACGAGATGAGGAGGAAATAAAGATTTTATGTGTGTGTGTTTGTGTGTGTGTGTGTATGTGTTTGCTTGAATATGTGCGAATGTCTAGACTGAAGATGAGTGTGGACTTCAGTTCCCTTCTTGTTACTAGGAGATGAAGCAGTGGAGATTAAAAACAGCTGCATATTGTAAGCTGCACAAAGACAAACCGAATGGAAAGGACAAATTGGTTTAGGAAAGCTTTCTAGTATTGGTTTAGTAAGCATTATAATCTGTGTGGTTAGACGGGGGGATTCTGTCTGTGTTCTGAATAGATATTAGATATTAACAGGGCTTATTAACTTTAAGAGGGCTGTGTGCTCAGAATAGTGAAGGCTATCTGTAACGTTTCATTGATTAATAATCAGAAGATATTAATCCTTTTTCTCCCTTATCATAGTTCAAGCATACACACACACAAAGGAGCACACACAAGCACCTCACACACACCTCACTACCATCCCCACCTCCTTTCCCACACACACACCTACACACCTACACTTACACACACACACACACACACACACACACACACACACACACACACACTCTCTCTCTCTCTCTCTCTCTCTCTCAAACAAATCTCCTAGCCTGCAGCTGCACACTCTCCATCAGCCTTGAGAGTTTACAAGGATTAGGGATGTCAGTGCACACTGGCCATATTAATCTACACACATGCACGCACGCATGCACACACACACACACACACACACACACACACACACACACACCAAAACTGTTAAAAGCTGGATTAAGTGTGTGCCTTGTAAGGAGAAGTGTGTCCTGGCTGTGCTGTCAAGGTGCTGTCAGATGTCCTTGCCTCCTTGTCTCTCCTCTCCTTGTTCAATTGTTACCTATAGTATCAACAGGTGAGAGAGAGAGAGAGAGAGAGAGAGAGAGAGAGAGAGACATTAGCTACGTATACATGCATAACCCGGTTACTCAGTTAACCTAGTGTTGCATGATGCACATTGTAACTGGGATAGAGTAACCTGGGTAATCTCACACTCTGATGATGAGAAACCTGGTGAAGATGTCTGGTTTGCTCCCATATTAAATGGCTTACTGTGGCATGGAAACATCTACCTCCTTTTACTTTTGGTTTCCTCTGTCTGCATAAACGTACAGCATTGATGGATACACTTTGATGTCAACATGGCAGAAGGCCAGGCCAGTATTACTACTGGGATCATCATTTCTGTACCCGTATCAGAAGTAAGACACTATTGCCCAGTCAAACAGCCTTTACCTGGTTTATTCATGGCGACAGGGCGACTGCTGCAGGGTAGGGTTGCAGTGTATCACAGGTCCATCACATCAATATTTCACAGTGCTTACACAACACGCACTCACATATCACTGATGTATTCCTATACTCAATTCTCTATGAAATGATAATCAATAGGTTCATTCTTCAAAGGAGCACACACAGGTGGAGTGAATATGAGACAGGAATGAAGAAACAAATGGAAAACTAGGGGCGAGTAAACTTTCAGGTTAGAGCAATTTGGGTACTGGATACTGATATTTTTAGATTTTGATAGCTGATATTTTGTGCCCATATTCTGTATTTTTATATCTGCCTATTTTCATGCCAAAGAATTACGTGAAAAAAGTATTTAGTGTTTCCTCTAGAATTTGATGTGGAAAAGCCTCTTAAACAGCCAGAACATGGAATATTTAAACTCTCCATTGAAACCCAGGATGTGTCAAACTGCATCATAGGCATCATATCGGAGGTGTCTGATTTTCTATCAATCTAACCTTAGCACAGTTATGCCACAGATGGAAACAGACAGTGACAGCAAACGACTGCATGGCAATAGACATGCAGAGAGGGAGAGGAGGAGGAGGAGGATGAGGACGAGGAGGAGGAGAAACCAGGGAGAAGGGAGCGGGAGGAGAGGAGCTTAAAGCTGCCTCCGAGCGGCCCAGACACTGTAAATCATTACCACCATAAACCGCAGAGCCAATAAAAAGCACAGCCTCACCCCGCTATCAGAACCAGAGGGAGAGGAGGAGAGGGAGGAGGGGGGGTGTATAGAAACAG
>JAXDDX010000036.1:1175000-1190000 GCA_034670405.1 Hoplostethus atlanticus | reverse complement strand
AATTACTAGAGACGCTCAGGCCCAGACAGACACAAACACACACACACACACACACACACATACCAAGCCCTCATTGGATCCTCAGCCATAACCCAGGATGTCCAACCAGACAAAGGACTCTTCAATGCGGAAGAGTGAACTGGTACATCCAGGGGAGACCCCCGTGATAGTTCAGGGCCTGGAGGATGGAAGCTGTGGGAGGACAGTGCCAACTCCAACACCAAGACCACACCATGACTCACTGATGAGACAGAAAGGGGCTGGTTAAGAGGCACCCCCACGCACACACACACACACATACACACACACACACACACACACACACAATTGCCCGAAAACACAACACAAAAACAGAATGACAGAGATTGAGAGAGGGGGATTTTAACAGTCTCGGCCCAGCTGTCTGCTCTGTCCGCTCTGTATCTTCTCTGTTTGCATTTATAGCGCTTTAAAACAAAGACACACACACAGTGTATGTTATCATGTAATCCAATAGCTATGTACTGACCACTCTAGCTTCTCTGTAAGTTAGCCAACAGCCATGCGGCATCACTTAGTATAGTCCTATATTGGAAGAACACTAGAAAGGCCAATGGATTTTGGGGGTCTAAGAGAAGGCCAATAAGTCGTCAATTGAAGGGGGTGAATTTAATTACAACCACTTTTTCCTTGTGTGGTTTTTATAGAAAATGGGTCAAGGAAAAGTCATGGAGGGACGTTTTGAAGGCTCAGATATTTCAATTCTAAAATTAAAAACACCAGTCAACTGATGGCGCTTGGCCTTTCTAGTGGCGAAGTCAATAAAATAGAGAATGTCATAGCCAAATCAAATACTATGAGAAGGCTTTAACTGATGCAAGACAGCACATAAGCAGCGAGTATGGAGTCTTGAAATCCTATTTGCTTAAAACAAGTGTAAAAAATGAAATAAAATCTGCCAATGGTGTGAGATAATCCCACTTGTTTCTGAGGCAAATCAACTTGTTTAAAGAATTTTCTTGAATGTTTCAAGAGATTGTCACTTGTTTCTAGAGAATTCCTGAAACAAGGCAAAATAAGTAGAAATATTTCAGAATTTTTCACTTGTTTTAACTAAGGAAAATAAGATTTTATGACTGAGTATGAGACTAAATGACTTGTTGATGGACATTTTAGACACAATTTGATTCTATATTACGTATGGTTGTGCTATGCCCACTCCAATAGCCATGTTCTAAACACAAATATGGCAACTACTCACAACGAGGGCTAGTTATACAGAAAGTGCTGACCACAGCTTTTTGTCCTTAAAGGAATTCATCATGTTTTTGGGAGACCGGTCTGTTGGTCAGCCTATCCGTTAAGTGGCCTCATTCAACATAGTGTATGCTCAAGTGTCAGCATGGAGCGCTGGAGTCAGTGATGCACCAGGGACACATGGATGATTTTGGTGTCTGTGTTCTCATCACTTAACGGCAAAGTTGCCAGATTGACTTGTTTAAAGAAAAGTTTGATTTTAAAGCTGAATATGAGACTAAATGATTTGTGACTATATGAAGTATATATAGGAATTCTTAGGGAATGTTTGCCAGTATTCTAGGGAATTCCCAAACCGGCAAGCTTCCAAGAAGGAAAGAGCCATTTCATCTCTGGAAATCCCAGACTAACTGTATGATCTTCCTGTCGCTAAAACCGACTAAAGGGCACTGTGTCGCTGATAAGGCATTTCCAAGTGCACTTTGTGAAAATAGAATTTGTGGGAATACACTTTGCTGATTGTTTACGTATGTTTTATCGCTGTAATCTAGAGAGCAGAGAGAGAGAGAGAGAGAGAGCTTCAAATCCACTTTAATTTGGCCTGTTTATTTAGTCTCAGATGGAAGGAATGCTGACTGAAACAAACTGTATTTACAAGTCTCTCCTGTTTGTGTGTGTGTGTGTGTGTGTGTGAGAGAGAGAGAGAGAGAGAGAGAGAGAGAGAGAGTGTTGTACAGTCTATAATCTGACACAGATTTGTTTAGATTGTCAAAGCAGAACGCAGCATGGAGACCATATTAAATTCTAGCGGTGTTCTGGTGGTGAAGTATACACACACGCACACACGTACACACACATACACACACACACACACACTAGTGGGCACTACACAATCACACGCCTTGTCGGGCTGCAGCATGCATGGAGGAGAGAGGGCTGACGTGAGACACGCACACACACACACACACACTAAGGTACACACACACAGGGCTTTCAAACTTACAATCATAGAAACATACAAACACACGCTACCATTGCACACAAGGGATCGTACATACATGCACAAAACACACACACACATGCATAAAACACACAGACACTCTCTCTTTCTCTCACACACACACACACACACACACACACACATTTAGAGGCCTGGGCCACACCTGTGTGCGATTTTCAGGGGATCACATGCTGTCCTGAGTGCTGAACGGCGACAAGCTGTGAGTAGATTTATCGTTGTGATGAAGAGACGTCCCAATACAGGACTGGTGTATCAGTTACCTCCTCACACACACACCAATTTAAAAAGCTTTGTGCACCATAAAACTCCAATCCACTCGAGCGAAGTGCCTTTTGGACGCCGGTTGTGTGTGTGTGTGCATACGTGTGTGTGTTTATTGCGCTGCCTGTACCGATGTGTGTCACACTCACACTGTTAATAACAAGGTCAATAAAATGAGGATTTGACTCAGCCTGGATATGGTTTGGCTCTGGATGAGTTTTATTAGCTTGGCTAGATTACACAGCATGCAGCTCATTCTCAGGATTGTTCAAATCATCCCTTAATAGATTGTCATTAAGATTTAAGCTTGCCCTTGTCCTATTTTCCCCTTATTTAACCTTTTGTCCCATAGCTGAGAACTGGGTCAGATTATAATGTCATTTAGGCCTGGAGCATGCATGGGGTTTGCAGTTTCACCCTGGACAATCCAAATGGGTAAATTGAGCCAGAGTGTTACATTAAAACAGTTGAAACCGTATTTTGTTTTCTCCTTCAAAATAAAGGCCTTCAAAACTGGATGAGTTGCATTTTAAAAGGAGGGTCGCCAGAATGTCCCAAGTACGAGTTCCCGTGTGCTAGCGTGTGTTTTCATACATCAACTCACTAAACAAGCATAAGCTTTGGGTTTTGTTTGATAATCCATTAGCTTATTTAGATTTGATTAGTGGCAGAGAGAGTATGTGTTTAATCCATCAAATGCATCTCTTGGCCCCTTTCTGTCTCTCATCTGGTAACACTTGACAATAATGGCATACCATTGTACCCAGCAAGTTTAATCACACACACACACACACACACACACACAGATAAATAACTTTTGTGATGCTTTTGCCATTCCGCAATGACTATGTTCTTATTATCAACTTTGGGGTGGTATTTGGTTGAGTACTCTTGAAGTATGGTATATGAGCAGGAACAAAGCTTGATCATTCTGTCCAAGATATTAGTCTCCACTACGGCTTCTAGCTGTCTCACTGTGGATAGGGTGAGACCGATATCAGGGGGCCGATATCAGCCTTTTATTTAGACATTGGCCAGTTGTCGTCTGATGTGATGCACACGATGCACATTGATACTGCTCATACTACTACTACTACTAAAAAATAATAATAATAATAATAATTATAATAATTATAAGTAATAATAATATCCTGTTTTTCTACATGTACATTCCATTCCATTAAATTCCAGAGGAAACTGAATACATGGAATTTCTTGGCCATGAAAATGGTCAAATGTAATCATAGTGAATGTTGGCAGCTTCTCTGCAAAAACATCAGTAACTGTAAATAGCACAGCAGGGGCCCAAAATGAAAAGGCCTGAGATGATCTATCCTCTTCCCTCCTGCCCTCTCGGCTTTGCTCCTGATTTTCTCTACCCACCACATCTGGAAACAATGGGCTGAATGTGTGTAAATCCTCCTGCTGTTTTATCAATGGAGATCAGTAAGAGAGAAGTCATAAAATATAAAGTCATAATTCATCAGATTGGGTAGCAAGCTGCCAAACTGTCGAGCATTTTTGTTAGTTTGTGTGTCTGAACTGACTGACTAAATTTAGCTTCAACCTTAACCTAGACCTTTCCAAAGGTTCATGCTAGAAACATCTGTAGAAAGAAAGAAAGAAAGACGGAATGAAAAAAAGAAAGAAAGAAAGAAGAAGAAAGAAAGAAAACTAGTATAACTTTCTGACCACTTTATTGTTTCCTCTCTCTTCCTCTGTCCTCCCGGCGTGTCCTCCTCGTCCTCCTCTGCAGCAGGAGCAGGAGACCAGCTACACCATCCTTCGTGCTCGGGGTTGCAACGTGACTCTGAATGGCCTGAAGCCCGACACCGCCTACCTGCTGCAGATCAGAGCTCGCACCGCCGCTGGATATGGAACCAGCAGCCCCAGCTTCCAGTTCGAGACCAGCCCCGACTGTGAGTTCAGCACCGCAAAGCAGGAGCTCTACAGTAGAGCTTCGATCCAAAACATATCGGTGTCGGTTTTGGCCTTCAAAAAAAACATTCCAGTTGAATCCTTGTTAAAAAAAGTCACTTTGAGTAGTTTTGGAAGCCTATCCTGTCCATCGCTAAACTCACTTCAGGATCTAAAAAATGTATTTTACAAGAGTTTTTGTTTCTATTTTTGGACTCATAGGGGAGAAAGTTGACTGAAAAACACTTATACAACTTATTCATTTTCATACCGTAGATAATGGAACTAAATGGAATGAGAAAGTAGATGTGGGCGGTGAGTGGTTGACGTGTGTGCATCGTTACGTTTGCCTCAAGCCATTTGTTTAATCCAACATGAGTTGAAGTCGCTCACTACCTGTCACTCTCTGTCTGTCTGCCTCTCAGCAGCCTTCTCCATCTCCAGTGAGAGCAGCCAAGTGGTGCTGATTGCCATTTCCTCTGCCGTGGCCATCATCCTCCTCACCGTGCTGCTCTACGTCCTGATTGGCAGGTCAGTTCACCAATCACTCCACCGGGTGCTCAGTTTCAGTGTCATAGATGTGTGTGTGTGTGTGTGTGTGTGTGTGTGTGTGTGTGTATTTCTGAATGCCACTATGCACCTAAATGCCACACTACACAAGCTTTGATATTTGACCCAGTACTAGCAATACCTTTTACCCCCACCCTCTCTCTCTCTCCTCCTCTGTATTTGCTGTAAAGGACACCATGCTTATGTGTATATTTGAGTGTGTGTGTGTGTGTGCGCACGTGTGTGCGTGTGCATGTGTGGCTGATGCTGGCAGTCAGAGAGTATAAATCTACGGCTCATTATAAGACTTACTGATCCTCTCCTGGCTTATAAGCAGGGGGAGCAAACTGGATTACACATGCACACAGCACACACACATACACACACACACACACACACACACACACACACACACACACACACACACACACACACACACACACACACACACACAGCTCTCAGTACCCTCCAGCATCTGGGCCAATGAGTGAAGTCTTATAGGGAAATGTGGCACTACTTCTGACCTTTCTCTGTTTGGATTGGCAGGTTTTGTTGCCACAGCAAATCCAAACATCCCGATGAGAAAAGACTGCACTTTGGCAACGGCCACTGTAAGTACTGGACTCTGTTCCTCCCAAGCCTGGCTCGGCCTATCCCCTCTCTCTCCACCCTCCCATTCACCGTCTGTCTAGAGCGAGGCCTAGATACTGTAGATTCCTTCGGGGAGGTAGGTCTCTCCTGTGGTGTTTTCGCACCTACAGTAGTTGGTTTAGAGGAGTTATTTCGAACCCTGAAGCGGTTTCTCCTTCGGTTCGGTTCGTTTGGACATATGAGAACGCGGCCATCGGACCGAGACGTTGTTGAGAGAGAGGTTTCTCGCTACATTTCCAAACCAACCCTAGAGCTTTGTTTGGAGGGAGAGCGAGATCCGAGCGTGATCCCACCCAGCTACAGAAGCCCTGGGCATAATGGGTTAAACAGTCTCTAATTATAGGTTAAGGATGACTTTTTTACCACGGAAGAAAGTCCTTTCCAAACCAAACTTCTGACCAATAAAAGAAATGACTGCTCCCACGTGGCTTTGGTTTATAACTTATGGTCGGCCTGAAATTTTGCTGTGTGAAATGTAACCACAACAAAGCTCCAAAATAACAACTCGTCTCCTGATTTGGACCAAAGCAAATGGACTACAGGTTTCAATCCCCTTATTATCTCCTGCCCATTCCTTTTCATCACCCCCTTATCCCTCAATCTTTTCATTTCTCTCTCTAGTTCCCTTTACTCTCGCTCCTTCTTTATTCATATATACGGACTGAACGCTTCATTGAGAATATCAGAACGTTGTCATTCCTACTTAGTGAGTTTGTGTGTGTGTGTGTGTATTATTTCAACCAAGACAAATGAGCTGTACTTTGTATCTGACTATCCATTTTCTAATTGAGGTTTATTTGAACCAACAACAAAAGACATTTTACTTGGACTCTGTTCTTCAACTCTGTACAATATCTGTAATCGGCCTCGTAGTCGACATGATTTACTGTATTTACTGGCTCTCACTGATGGATCATATCCTGACTTATTGCTTGATGGAGTGTGTTTTGCTATGACTTGTCTAGCTTGACTTAGTGAGACACGGGAGACTGAATATTTTCAAAGCTCTTTGGTTGATGTGCGATACACTCTGGGCTCTCATTATCACCAAAATGCATCTTGCTGTATTTGACACCCATTTTTGCGAGGTGTTAGTGGGTGATGACTAGTGAGGTGTTAGTGGGTGACGACTAGTCAGGTAATACGTTCTTACTTCAAGTCATTAACACATTGAGAAGACACATGGATATAGGCACACACACACACACACAGTCTGTAAATGAGCATTAATGGAGGTAACATGCTCTCTGCTCGTGCAGTGCGTCTGCCAGGCATCAGGACCTATGTGGACCCCCACACCTACGAGGACCCCAGCCAGGCCGTCCACGAGTTTGCCAAGGAGCTGGACGCCTCCTGCATCGCCATCGATAAAGTGGTGGGAGCAGGTGAGAAAATAAACACATAACCAGACCACACATGCACACACAGACATGTAGGTTATTATAGTTAGGTAAACCCAAAACTGCACCACAAAATGCCAAAGTCATTTAGTTTCATATTCAGTATTAAAATCGTATTTTTCTTAAAACAAATTCTGCCAATATGAAAGATGAAGATGAAAGATGATTCCACTTATTTTCTGAGAAGTTTAATATATATCAGGGGATTAATAGAAACAAAGGTCACAATTAACTTGAAACAAGGCAGAATAACTCCTCTAGTACATTTAATAAACTGAAATCAAATGAACCTTTGCTGCTTCAAACCAAAATTAATTATCTTCAGTTTTAGCTGTGAACTATTGGCACGCTGTGAATGATGTCTGGATCAACTATCAGTATACTAAGGTCATCAAAGGACACATTTCTGTCAGTATGTAAAGAAAATAGGCACCACATAGTCACTCTATACAAGATAAAAACAACTAAACTAAATTAATTTAAAAAATGAAAAAAAGTCTGAACCATTTGAAAGTAAAACGAAATGGAAATCAAATATGAAAATAAGAAAACAGTGTCACAAAGCACTTTACAGGATTTCTTTTTTTTAAACATAAACATGACCACAAAGAGAGAAAAAAAGAATAAAGACATTTCAACATGCAGTGAATAAAACTACAATAACCCCTATGCATTCTTCTGTGTATTCAAACAAAGTCACACAACAACAAATGCACAAAAACACACACAGACGAAGTGAAGTGGGTGAAGGGGTCCAACATATCTGCATTCCTAGAGACTGTAATAGGCTGTGAGAGTCAGTTGTGTGTCATATAACACACAGCTGGGAATGAGAAATCATTTAACGCCCCAGCTTGAGGTCTCTTTTTCCCACCACACCTCGAAGATGGAGGGATGAAAGCGTGGATGGAGAGAAGGAGGTAACTCACTCTCTCCAGCAGGGATATTGGTTTACACCCCCTATGGCTGTACGCTTCTTTCCTTCCTTCCTTCTGTCCTTCCTTCCTTCCCCATTTCCCGCTCTTTCAAGCTGCCTTGCTCACCCCATATCTTTCTTTGTTCCTACATTTTACACGTCAGGCGTTTGGCTGTTGATCCCATTCAAAGTGACTTAGAATGAGTGCATCATACCGATCACACCACACCATCATACCATCTCAATACCGATAATTTCAACATCAATATTCCAGCTCCAACATTTGACCATTTTCTCTCCTAAAAATACAAACAAGTACATAAAGTCAGTGTTTCACCCAGAATGTTATTCTTGTCAGGGTGGAAAAGCCTCTGGAACAGCATGTAGACCACGAGACACTAAAACTCTCCATCCAAACCCAGGATGATAAGAATAATAATAATATCAATATCAAGTACATTTATGATCATTTCACTTCCCATAGACCATCAGTGTAGTATTGATGAATTATACAATAATATGCAATCAAACTGCATCATTTCCATTATATTAGAGGCGAATGACACTGGCCAATATCTGATTTTTAATAAAAAGCCAATATCAGCAAACCGATATATCCTACATACTTGATCGCCAAAATTCCAAGTAACCCAAAAGAAGTTGTGCAATGGTCAGGGCTTTTGTGCCTTTACAACATTGACATTGACAGTGACCACAACCAAAGCGCTAGGAAAATAAATTGTGGAAAAAGTGGCTTCATCTTTCCCGTCTTTGTCTGTCTCCTTCTACTCCCCCAGTCTCTCTCCATTCCTGCCCTCCTCTCTCTCTGCCTATCTCCCCTCTCTCTCTCTCTCTCTCTTCCCCCTCTACCTTCCTCTCCTCATGTACTCCCTGATGTCTTGAGCAGGAGTGCAGACGGGAGGGTAATGCATTGTGATTCATGGCGAGTGCAGACAGAGTAGATGGAGTCTAAAGCACACAGCACATAACGGCAGGCCGGTCTCCAGAGTCCCACCAGCCCTCCACACTGTAAAGCTGTCAGAACGGCCTGAGAGTCTAATACCTGACTCCACACTGGACCTGCGCTACACTCTGCCATACATTTTTCATAGTTCATAGCCGAGACGAAGCATATTTAGAGTTAGACCCATATATGGGGCCGATATTGGCTTTACATTAAATATTAGATGTCAGCCGGTTTGTTTGATTAAATCTTTATTGTCAGTATGACACTGGTTGTCTATGGGAAGCCCTTAACGTTGTAATGCAATTGCATGAATATGTAGCATTATTTTTATTATTATTATTGTTATTATGTTTATTATTATTATTGTAATGCTGGTTTGCAATGGAGAGTTTTAGTGTCTTGTGAACTAAATGCTGTTTTGGAGGTTTTTCCACATGGACAAGAATAATATTCTGGGGGAAACACTGAATACTTGTAATAAATAAGCTATCAGCAGCTTCAATTCAAAAACATCAGTATCGACCTTCAAACCCTGATACCCTTGCATGGAGTACACTACACTATACTATACATTTTTGATGTGCATAGTGTATAGCTGAGATAAAGTATATTTATACACGGTGATATGTTCACCATACACCACATTCTGCAGTACATCTGCCTATTATGTACCTATACTGGTACATATAGCAGGTGTTGGAAGAAATTATGTTCAGGGAGTGTGTTTGATAGGTAAGGGAAGTGTACTTTCACTGCAGCTTAGACATTAGAGTAGAGTAGAGAAGAGTAGAGTAGAGTAAAGTTTAGTTGTTAGGTTGTTGGAAAGATTTGTATTTTAAACCTATTTTAACACAAGAAAAAGTGGAGTGAGCAATAGTCCATTCAGAACAGGAGCGATGATGTATACATTTTTGCCCATCTGCTGTAATAAATTGGTCACCCATCTGTGTGATTTTTCAAAGCTGTATAGGGGACACTAGACAATATACAACATACCTCTCCCTGCTCCATCCCTGTCTCCATCCCCATCTGTCTTCATCAAATACCTCAACAAAGACTTTGATTCTCTTGCCAAGTGGTGATTGTGTGTTAGAAGACAAAACACATGCCCCGCCCTGCTTACATGGGTCAGACCCAGACATCAAAGTGGGGCACAGAGCTCTACTCAGCACAGCTAAGGGGTTAGTGTTCCTAATCAAGCCTTATTAGACCGAGATCTTCTTTCTGTGAGTGACCACATAAAAAGGTCTATTGGCCGGCCTCCTCTGTCCACTGTTGAAGGAACAGAAGAACAGAGCAGAGCAGAGCGGAGCAGAAAAGAACAAGCACGCTTTGGTATTTAGACAGGTTGTAATTATTCTAGCTTAAGTTCTTCCAGACCCCGTAGAGCTCCAGTCCAGGGTTTGACCCACGCTCTCCGATCCAGAGCTGCTATGGGAAATGATTGTACTGGACTGAGGCAGAGGTGCACATGGCTTAGCTCTGACATCACCTCGCATGAACACACACTCATATGCATATACAGTACATTATGGAATAACACACACACACACACACACACACACACACACACACATCCTCTCACCAGCAAGGAATGATAATTTGTCCCTCCCAGAGTGGATGTTGAGTCACGGTGGGTTTTAAGGTAGACTCGTCTGTCCAGTCTGAATCAGTAGTTGTTATCTGGACGGGCGGTTAGCTTTCAAAGCTAATTACATCGCGTGCTTTCATTAGCCCGTACTGTGGCAACACAGAATTAGGCAGCGATTCCTCTCCAAAACCAATAAATATTCTTGGCTGATTAATGACTGTTGATAAAGTGGTAATAATAATTAAGGTCCTTGTGTTTTTTTTTTTTTTTGGCGACATCTTTGGTGCTGTGGTGGTTTTTGCAATGAACTTTCCATTTGGCAATCAAACCGTGTGGCCAGTACTGTGGCATCTTTTTCCTTGGGTTTTGTCATACTGTTGATGAAGATTGAGTTTCTTTTCTTGGTCTGTTCAGCCACGGTGGCTATCGCTGCTCATGCCAAGTTAGCCAGTTGTTTTTCTATTGATGCCAAACAAACAGCTGTGAAATGTTAAACGGATCACTTCCTGTGCGCCACACCGGGTATTTAGAACAGCAAATGTAAAAGCTTTCATGAACTGGGTATAGGTTGAATCATTACAGTGTTATATCAATCAGCAATACAGAGGAGGAAAACTGACATTTATTTACAAGAAAATGCCAAGGATTATTACTGAGGCGTCAAGGATATGTGACAAGTTATGTAATTGTTGACTCATTCTGTTAATCCAATAAAAAAATAATTAAATAATTCTAGTGAAACTGTTAAACAATGTTTGGTTCCTGGAGACCTGAAGTCATTACGCAAGAGGCATTAATTCATTTTTGACACTTTCCAGGTGCTTTTGGAAAGTTTGCAAGGGCTTTTATGTATGTCCTTTTTAACACTATTTATCTTAGTGTACAGCACTTGCTTTTCAACAAATTGTATCTGTCCTTTTTGAGCCATATCAAATAAAAAAAGGAGAGAAAAGTTGTATTATTGTGACTTTATCATTTTAGCTGTGATTTTTCACACATAGTCCTATTCTCATATGCAAAGGTGATTGGAAAATGACTCTTCACTCTTCACTCAGACCAAATGATCGGTTTTATTGCGTTTTCCATCATTATTTTTTGTCTTTAGGTGAGTTTGGCGAGGTGTGCAGCGGTCGCCTGAAGCTGCCCAGTAAGAAGGAGATCTGCGTGGCCATTAAGACTCTGAAGGCTGGCTACACAGATAAACAGAGGCGGGACTTCCTGGCCGAGGCGTCAATCATGGGACAGTTTGACCACCCCAACATCATCAGGCTGGAGGGGGTGGTAACACGCAGTAAGTGCATTTAGTGATATCCACTTTTCAATTACTGCCGTGCAAATTATTTGCTCTTGAAAAAAAAGGGTGTCTATCATCTCAGTGATCCGATTCTGATTCATGCACAACTGATTTAAAATTGATTCAAATTTCTATAGTTCTTATAACACGTAGGTAAAATTAAATACAAATATTTGCAAATAATGTCAAATACATTTGGATTTCAAATGCAATAAATGAAATAATTAAACATTAAACAACAAACAAAATAGATTTTGTATGGAATGCTAGTCCACACATGTCTTACCATGCAACGTTTTAGTTGAATGTTGCAGATGATAAGACTCTCTTCTTGATTATCAGGGAATATTTATTCCCCCATCATACCACGGTCATAGTAGTTTATGTGAAACAATAGAATAGAATAGAATAGAATAGAATAGAATAGGTACAGGGGACAACAGAGATGTGATTTGCGTTCACGTTCCATCATAGGAAACGTCTCCCCAGAGAGTCTTTTTACCGATTCCAGATTTGTAGTGTCTTTGACAAATGGCTCTAAAGTGGCCGACACCTTTGTGAAAGAGCACAGGAGTTTTATTGAGTTGCCGTGGTGTAAATCTCTGCAGATCAATGTGCTCTGATCAAAGACTGTGTCCAAAGCGGGCATAAATCCATAAATCCATATCTCTGACTCTCTCCCCCCAGGGCATCTTTATGAGACTATCATTAGCACAAAGACGGCCCCTTTAAAAAGGAAACGACTGCAGAAACAGGGAAATAATGAGTCTGAACTTTGTCGCTAAGAAGTGAGCCTGGCCCATATCTCTCCCTCCGGCACTGGGCTTGTTAAGTAGCTCTGCCAGTATGGTTATTCTAAAGAGTAGAATAAAACACTTAAAGAACTTCCCCTTTCCCTTCACTTTATTGCCCTCGGTTTTTGCTTTCTCTCATTTTGTCTCGTTTTTGTTCTAGTGTTCTTGTTCTCTTGTGCTCGTACTTGTAAAATCCTGTTGCCTTGATCCCTCCCTGCACAAGCAATTCAACGACTTTATTGGCATGTTAGTTTGTCAGAAACAACCAGCAAACAGTATAAACCATATTGAGATGATTAATAGATGATCCCTCTTTCTTACTCTCTCTCGCTCCACTAGATAGTTCTCTGAAGACATGTCAGGAAACTGGCAGTAAAAATTCGAACATAGTTTCCAAATCTGGTCACTTTCACTTCTTGGCCACCAAAGTAAAAGCTCTGCCTTTATTAGGTTTGAATCTGCGGTCTACAGCCCATTCCTTGTATTTCTTTTAGATTTCATATGCATCAGTGTAATGAAACCCGCCCTTTCCAGTAGTTTCAATTTTGTAAATGCCCTTAAAATGTTATTATTGGATTATCTTGGTCACTTCTGGTAAGGAAATGTAAACACTAAAACAGGAATGAGGAAAATACTGAAAAAGAGGAAAAACAGTGATACAAATTCAGAACTATGGTTACTCTTATAAGTAAAACACACAAAAATACTCAGCTTTGCTCCAAACTTTCCTTTTCATCTGGCCTTGAACGCTACCCATCCAGAAATGTGGAAAGAGCCTTTTATTTGTGTAATCCCTCATCACACTGGGATTGTGTTTGTCTAATAAATCTTACAACACTCTTCATATTAGCGTCCAGCCGGTGAGGAATGCTATCTGTAATCACACAGGGCTGTGGTTTCGTTGCTGTTTTTAGACTAAGATGAGGGGGGTAAGCCCAGTATCCAGTATAGTGTGTGTGTGTGTGTGTGTGTGTGTGTGTGTGTGTGTGTGTGTGTGTGTGTGTGCGTGACTTTTGGTGGGACACCCAGAACACGTGTGTGATTCAGAGCAGCATGAGTACAGGGCATGGTTTTAAGAGGTCCATTTGATATGTGTGTACACGTACACACACACACACACACACACACACACACACACACACACAATGCTGTAGGGTGATTTATTAAGCTGCTCCTGTTAATTCTTAATAATCCTGAGACTTTCACACCTCATTTACCTTGCTGCTGCTTTTGGCCGATCCAGAGGTTGCATATTTGCAGACACACACACGCGCACGCACGCACACACACATAAACACTCCCACTTGTATTCACAGAACAAAGGGGCTCTGCTGCCAATGTTGAGAGTAGAGGGAAAGAGGGAAGGGAGGAGGGCGGAGGACAGAGGGGAGGATAGGGAGTGTGTGTTCCTGTCTGCGACTATAAAAGCATCCGCTGTGGTACATAGAGTGATCCATCATGGCCTTCTGAGGAGGGGGGGTGGTTGAAAAGTATATTTTACTGTGTTTAGATGATGGGAGGTTTTCTAATAGTGAGAGTTGTGACTATCGTGAGTCCACCCATTGCATTCTGGGACTTCGATCAGAGATATAGTGGAGATTAAACCAACCTAAACCCAGTTTAATAGAATAGAAGTTACCCACATGTTTAGGGTGGCATAAAACTACATCACTTAAATACACATCATAGTAGGTAGTATCAAACTCATGTAGTATATGAAGATAGGGTTTTTTAAAGGGAACAAATCTATATTTTTTTTATTTATATTGGTTGATGATGTCGTTTTTATTTACAACTTTCATCACCAACTAAAACCAAGCTCATCATCTTTCTTGACTCATTTGCTTCAGTTTGTCATTTGTGCCACATAAACCAGGAATGCAATTGTTTTGTGCCAGTCTGATTTGTTCATTAGCGCCAGACAAAGATCAATCAATCCCAGTAAAAAACGATCAAATCCAATTCAAGCGTTAATTCAAACCACGTTCAGATCGGCTTTGATTCCTTAATTAAGATGCGGTCCGGTTGCGGTCCAGTTATTAATCCAAAGTTTATTTTTTCCAACCAGGGTAATAAATGAGTTACTTTTTACAGCTCAGCCCTTGTCAGTCCTGGAAATGTGTCTCTGTCTCGCCAGATGTGGGGAGGGTTCGCATTAATACATGGAAGAGGGCTAGAGGGAAGAGGGAGGGATGGGATGATAGAGAAAAGGTAGGTCGGTAATAAAAGGGGACAGGGGGAGGAGGGAGGAGGGAGGAGGGGACACATTGATAGGAATGAAATGCAAAAAACATGAGGCTGGTGAAGAGTTGGGGGAGGGAGGGGTGAAGGGGGGGGCACGAAGCCATCTGGGATACAAACATGTCGTGACACCAACACTGTTCATTTAACAACGGCTGATTT
>JAXDDX010000036.1:1165000-1170000 GCA_034670405.1 Hoplostethus atlanticus | reverse complement strand
ACTACCACTTTAAAGTCCCATTTTTTTCTTAAAACAAGTGAAAAATCTGCCAAAGGAAGTGAGATAATTCAACGTCTTTCCAAAGCAGTTTCATATGTTTCAGAAATGTTCTAGAAACACGTGCCAATATCTGGAAACCAGGAAGAATGAGGCAGATCGCTGCACTATACAAAAAGACACTTTGTTTCAAGAAAATTACTGAAACAAATTGAATTGTGTTCGAAACAAATAAAATGATCTCACCCCATTGGCAGATTTTTTCATTTGCTTTAAGAAAAAATATATTTTAAATACGTGATTAAATAACTTGGATAAGATGATAATATAAGATGGATAAGATGGATATTTTTTGCAGTGTGACTTTTGTCTTCAAACACATATATACATCGAGAGGTGCCAGAAAAAGTACCATGCTCAAGAAGTGCCACAATATTCTTTGCGTGCGTGTGTGTGTTTGCGTGTTTGTGTGCGTGGTCATCTCGCTCATCTTTGTTTCACTCAAGCATGTGTGTGGGTGCTTTGGTGTGTGTGTGTGGTCATCTCCATCATGGGATCCTGCGGTCTAGACCATGCGTGCAGCCCCTTTAAACACATTATAATTTGCTGGCTGAGAATTGCTTGTCAAATAAACAGCTGGAAAGCCATTTGCCTTTCTCCCAGAAATACATAATCTAAAATAATAAGCCAGAATAATAAGCCGTACCACATTACGGTAAGTGACCACGCTCCACGCATCCACCCCTTCTTTAAATCGTTTCCTCTTCTTTCTTCTAGTTGCTTTTTTTACACTCTATTTCAAAGTGGCTTTACTCTTGGTCATTTCTGCGTGTGTGTTTTGTGCATGTATTGTTTGTGTTTCTGTGTGTCCACATCTGTGTGAGGTGCACCTGTGTGGATTATGTGTGTGTGTGTGTGTGTGTGTGTGTGTGTGTGTTTTACACATTCACCTCCGTGTTGAGCAGGGGGTAAAAGTGTGAAAGTGTGTGCTTGTGTAATGTTTCCCCTATATTTTTCCCAACTGTGTTGGTAGGAAGGACAAAGCCACATCATGCAGGGGGTTCTGGGGGCATCCTACCCCGGGAAGAAAATACAAAAATTGCCAAATAAATACTGGAAATATGACTCAAAATACATTTCAGATCAACTCAACTTTACTGACATGTGAAAAATAATGTAATATAATGCAACACCTACTTACTTAAAAAATTAAAATGATTTTGCCAATATTTTTAGCATGGTGGGTAATGATCTGTGGTGGGCCGCTATGATAGAATACATATAGGGGAAAAACTGCTGTGTTGTATGTGTGCTTCAGTGTCTGTGCACCTGTGTGAATTTGTTCATGTGTGCTTCTGTGTGAGTGTGTGTGTGTGTGTGTATATCTATATATGCATGTCTTACATATTCCCCAGCGTCCCCTTGGGGATGAGGCAGTAGGAGTGCAGAGTGTGTTTTTCGGAGGGCAGTGTGTGTTTGCACAGCACCAGGCAGGAGTTGTGTGACTTGGCCAACGACTCCATTAGCTTTGGCTGCTGTCGCCTCCTTTCCTCAGCTCCTCTTTCTTCATTGTTCCGTCTCCTCGGCTAGAATGACAAATGTAGCCGAACCTCCAGCGTGAGATAATCCAGGAGGCTTTAGATTATGGTTTAATTGATACTGATTTTTTGAAAGGCCGATGCCTGATACTATTGGATTGAAACTGACGATAGCCTATATTTTATGTCGATATATATTTTCATTTGACCATTTTCATGCCCCAAAATGACCAGTATTCAGAGTTTCCACCACAATTTTTCCAGGCAGGGGTGAGGCAGGTTTTATTACAGGTTTTAGACTGTCACTCTTGAAGATGTTGTGTAAAATATTCCCACACCACACTGGGATTATTTCTTTATATCAGACATCTGATATAAATCTCAGGGCTCATATATCACCGACTGGCTGATATCCAATTTTCGGCATGATATCGGCCTGGTATATCAGTCTCACCCTACTTTGCAGCAAGCAGGTAGAGATCGAGGGAAACAGGCCAAGGGGCTGATGTCTCCCTATGGGGAAACACAGAGGACAGAATGGAACCAAATGGAGCGGCTCAGACTCTCAGTTCTGGATCTGAGGTCGAGATCACAGAGCACAGCTTGCAGTCAGATACGTACATAAACAAACAGGCGTTTACACGTGGCATCAACCTGTGACTCTATATGATTAAACTGGAATACAGTTATGCCCTGACATACACGTTGAAATACAATTTACATCACCAAAATGCTGATTGTAAAAGTTACATTTGGTTTACCTAGTTGATATCTGTGGACTGGAGATGGGTTGCATTTACACTTTGTTGTTACCGAGGACAAATGCATCTCTGACTAGAGACCAGAGGTGGTTTGGGTGATTGTTGATCACCCAGGACGCATGTTAAAGCTAGGTGAAATGATAGATAGATAGATAGATAGATAGATAGATAGATAGATAGATAGATAGATAGATGCATTGATTCTCTCTCTCTCTCTGTCTCAGGGCGGTAAGATCCCAATCCGGTGGACAGCTCCAGAAGCCATCGCCTACAGGAAGTTCACGTCGGCAAGCGATGCATGGAGTTACGGCATCGTGCTCTGGGAAGTGATGTCATATGGGGAACGGCCCTACTGGGAGATGTCCAATCAGGATGTGAGTACCGCTGCCGTTGCCAAGTAGACCAAGTCAACTTCCTGTCGGGGGAGGAAGTGAGGTGTAGAGTAGTCAGTGGCATGTGGACTGATCCAGAGATGTACGGGGTCATGTAAAAGGGCTTATGGCAAATAAAGCAGGGGAATCTATTCCTAGAGATAGAGGAAGAGATTTAAGACTGGATCAGGCACAGGAAGTACTTTGCCCTCTCGCTAAGAGAAACTCAAGAATTTTGCCTATGTCAATTCTGCTCATGTCTGTCATTTTATTTTGTTAAGTCTTTCTGCTTCCTTCCTATGTCCAGGTGATAAAGGCCGTGGATGAGGGCTACCGCCTCCCCCCGCCCATGGACTGTCCCGCTGCCCTCTACCAGCTGATGCTAGACTGCTGGCAGAAGGAAAGGAACAACCGGCCCAAGTTTGAACAAATCGTCAGCATTCTGGATAAACTCATCCGCAATCCTGGCAGCCTCAAAATCACCGCCAACACCATGTCCAGGTATCTTACAGATCTGCTGTCTGTGGAAAATTCATTCAATTTTCACAATCAACTGTTCTCAATCAACTCAATTCTCTACCAAATTCACTAAACTTCACGTCATTCCAACTTGCTGTGTTGGAGATGGAGATGGAGATTTGGAGGTGAGATACAGCGTTTCCCCCAAATCTCATCAAAATCCAATCAGCGGCGTCTGACATATTCTTCATAGCCGACAAAAAAGACTAACATGCAACAAAGATAGGACATGACAAAATCTCGACACAAGAAGGTGAAGCCCAAAACCATCTGTTGTCCTAGCTGTTCTCCTTCCCCTGCTTTGGTTCCCACGCACCTGGCCAACAGACACCTGGCTCCAAGCGATCCAATACCGGACGCACCCGTGACCCCCCCCCCTCCCCCCCTCCCCCTTTGCATGCCTCCCACACACAGCATTATGGGTCATTACAGGTCATGGTACTTCCTGCTCATCGATGACCACAATGCACTGGGACAGTAACAACAGGAAACGCAACGGCCTCCACCTGGGGACCCGTTACACCGCCATTCGCTCTCTCTTCGTTTCACAATCACTTTCATTTTCGTCATTATTGCGACTTTACTTGCCACTCGATGCCGATGCAGCTGCGTCCCTAAAAGTACGTTCCCATCATAGAAGCAAATAGATAATGCAATCGATGTGCGCTTACCAAAAAAAAGATGTGTGATTGTGTTTCCCTCCTGCGAAGTACGTCTCACTGTTATTCCAATTAACTTACTGGACAATGACAAGAAGGCAGTGGGAAGCTCTTGTATTGTATTAGATTTACATTTCTCTCTCCCTTGGTCCTAGCTTGTTTGTTTTTGGAGCCAGTCGGGTAGTAACCGAGCTGGAAATAAACATCGTCTTCCTGCTTCCTGTCTGTGCAGGATGTTTCCACGACGGTCCTACTGTCACATCCAAATTCGAACAGGACGCAAAATAAATATCTTTCGTAGCTCATCATCTTTCACAGTCCCATGCACTCAGACTCTTTCTCTCTGTATTTCTCTCCTTTGTTTGGACCACCGTGCTCTCCCGGGGGGCCGGGGGCGGGGGGGGGGGGGGGGGGGCAGGGCAGCCCATGTAAAGTTGTCAAGGCTGGGTAGGGAGGGGGGCAGGCGCTAGGCGTTGGGTCTGGAACAGACGGCTATGGTATTATGGAGATGTCAGAGCTCATAACATTGACTAATGATTTCTTAAGAAAGTGAAAATAGGTCCCTTGGAGTTTGCATGTAATTTTCCTGATTGGCTTTTAACACTGGGCGAGCACAGGCAGGCCGACAGAGGGGGGTGCGGTGATTTATGGGAACTATGTGTGTGTGTGTGTGTGTGTGGTGGCGGCGGTTGCACAGCAGGAGCAGCTGCACTCAGCTCCACACACCTCGTTTGTCTCAGGGCTGTCCTGGCTAGCTAATGGAGCACCCCCTCCTCCTCCACAAGCTCAGACCAAAGCCCCGGGACCAAAGTAGAGTGTCTGGGGCTTCGAGGGGGTGGGACCCGTGTCAGAGTTTACTGTCCCTCGGTGCGAGTAGAGAGGGGCCTGGGTCAACGGGCCAAGGTTGGCTATCAGAAACAAATTATGGGCCAAGAAGAGTTGAGTCAGGGATAAGAGGCCGCTGTCTCCTGGACTGGCTTCATGTCTGAAAAGTGGGATCACAGGGAAATCACTCACTCCTCCACAGAATGACCTCAACATCACCATCGCCAATATCAACATGTTTGCAAACAGAATGTCTTCTTTGTATCTGACAAACCATCCAAATATGCGTAAACATTTCCGGCGATATGTTAAAGACAAGGCTCCATGTCA
>JAXDDX010000036.1:900000-1160000 GCA_034670405.1 Hoplostethus atlanticus | reverse complement strand
GATGGATGGGATGAGGACCCTGCCCTGTAAGGAGGCTTTTTCCGGGGTCAGCTACAGCTCCTGTGACACCCTGGCCAAGACCTCTGCAGAGTAAGACAACCAGACACACACACACACACACACACACATAATCACCCACACCTAGCCAGCAGTCTGCAGCCAGGGACACAGTATTGTTTCCCACAGCATGTGTTGTGTTTTGGGAATAGTTTTGCGAGTTATCGTCAACTACAAAGGATATTCATTTGTCCATGCACATGAAATTGGTGTTTTCTCTGGAAGTGACTCACCTTCAGTTTGAACATGCAGTAATTACAAACTTCACTCCAGATGGTGTTTCACATTCACAGGAACCACCGAAGCATGGAAACTCATGATTCCATTTGAAATGTTGGATGTTTTGGTTCGAGATACCAATGAAATACTGTACAATATATTTGTATTTATAACATGTATAATGGATGAAACTATTCTACCACACAAAGTTATTGCTGCTCTGACCCATCTGAGAAATGGATCTCTGTGTGCGAGGCATCTATCCCTTAACATCTGTAACGTATAATATCCTAATTTGATTCGATGATTGTAGAGGAGCTTTGGAGACACTCGCCACCACTGGTTGTCAAATCACACAAAAATGCATTTGTCATATGTTTATCACATGTTTGTGATTTTTGTGAAACACACAGTAAGATGTGAAACATCATTAATCATTTTGGAGAGTCATTCTTAATCTTTGCTAATAGGACATTGAACTTCATTCAGTGTTTTATTATTTGTACATGTTGCAAAAAGAGAGAAAAACACACTCACCCAGAGCAAGTGAGCAGGTAGAGGTTGGTGTCTTTACTCAGTGGCGCTTCAATGTGATACATGGCTGTTGTGGAGTTCGAGCCTGTGACCTTTCTGTTACGGGACGGTCTCTAACCGCTAGGCCACTGTGCCCGTCTGGTGCTCAGAGTCTCATCAGGTATCATGTATTCATGTCAACAGTGTTTACAAGGCCCAGCACTGTGGCAAGGCCCTAATAGGAATTTAAAGAAGCTCTTGGCCAGAACAACACACACACACACACACACACTTTCTCTCTCTCTCTCTCTCTCTCTCTCTCTCTCTCTCTCTCTCTCTCTTTCACAATGTTAACAAAGCTACAGCCATTACTAAAGGTGTCCAGATGAGACTCAGTGTAACTTATAATGACAGGCCTTTAGCCACGCTCCCAATGTTGCAAGTGGGACCACAGGGGGCGAGAAAATAGAGAGAGAGACAGAGAGGAAAGAAAGAGAAACACATGGACAGAGAGAGAGAAAGAGGGAGAGGAAAAACAGAGAAACACACGGAAAGGGTAAAAGGGGTAAAAGAGGGGGAGAGAGAGGGTTGACAGACAGAGTGGATGAAAGAACAAATAAAGGTCGGCAATGTGTGGTACTCTCCCAACCTTAGTGAGTCTGGATGTGATGATGTTGTAGTTTTAATCATAAGAAAGGACAGCAAAGATGAAGAAAAGTCACATCGCTGGAGCATTCAGGATCAGTTCTTCCTCTAAGCAGATAGTTGGTGACCTCTGTCTAGTAATTGATCACACTGACCAAATGATCCGGTCAACCATCAGTCATTTCTCCACTTATCACCTGTGTTTTATTAGTAGTAGTGTAAGGTTCGGAGGTTTTGGGTTGAAAATGATATTAGAGGCAGGAGACTTTGCTATAGCTCGGGGTTTAATGAACCGATGCCCCTGAATGAAGGAGAAACAGAACCAGAGAAAGAGATTAGACAAATAGGCCCGGCCCTCCTGACAGGATCCTGGGGCGGACAAAAGATTTAGAAAGAGTGGATCAGGCTCTGGCCGGAGTCCCACACTGGCAGAGTGGAGAGTATAATGAACCACAAGTAGAGTGATAATAGACTGAGAGAGGATACTGATGAACAAAACTCCCTTAGGCTTACAGTTCACGGTACAGCTACATGGGAAATTTAGGCCAGCTGACTGGTTTTATGTCTGCTTCTTTTTTTCTGACCCTTTTTATCTCATTCTGCCAAGTCCAGGAATTCTCTCTCTCTCTCTCTCTCTCTCTCTCTCTCTCTCTCTCTCTCTCTCTCGGGGCCCGCTGGTTGGTTAATTGAGGTGGTATGTGACCGGGTAAATAATTGGACATTTCTAATCAGTGTGATCAAAGCAGCAATTCATGGAGGGGTGGGGTGGGGGGGTGTTGGGTGGGGGTCAGCTATGGCCAGCTGCCCCTCCAGCCTTTCCAAACCAGTCTGTCATTAAGGGGTTTTCTTTTGTTTAGGTGTCCATGTAAATAAAGATGAATTATGGAGTTTCTATCACTCACATGTAATTGCTCAGAAGTCAAATATGCCCAGCAGTGCACAAAAGCTCTCTTCAAATTAGATTAGTTTAAAGCTGCACTTGGCAACTTTGCACACTGTTGGCTCCAAATAGCACTGAGAGGTAACTATTTGAAAAATGTTTGAAGAAATCCTGTAGCGTGATGTCAGATGTACCAAAGGAAACCAAAGGAACAAAAGAGCTTACGTTGATGAGTCCAAGTTTCTCTGGATGGAGCGCACGCTGGCTGCTGTTAAGGAGACAATTTTGTATTTTGCTCTTAAATTTTGATTAGTGTGTTCCTGGACACGGAGAGGTTTTCCCGCTAGTAACCATTGGACAACAAATCTAAAGTGTCCCAATTAGGGGAGTGGGACACTCTTCTCTGTTGCAGCCCCACTTCATGATTTATCCTGATAAGACAGGTGCATTTGTACATATTGTCTAGTGCAGTTCTTCTGGTGGAGGTCACGTGCTCATATAGCGCAGATGTAAAATCTCATGATCTACACTTTTAAATATAGGTGCATGCCGGTCGGGCAATCTGCTGACCCCTAAACCATAATGGAATATTACATGATGGAGATCTCAAATCAAATTGTCACTATTGTCACTTCACTTATGAAAAAAATGACAGATTAAAATGACAGATTGCGTTGGTAATAAATACAGGACCAGTAACATTAATCCCATTCCAACAGGGCTGTAGATGGTGTTGTTTGGCTCCCACGCTTTCCCAGCTTCTTCTCTCAGAGATACTGCACAGGAGGTGTTTCTTTTCCTCCAGACTTTTTCTCATGACATTTAATCAAGGAATACATTTAATCAATGAAAGAGTTTCCTCAGCCAGTATGTTTAAAAAAAAGCTTGCGCTGCAGACTCTGTGGAAAACCAAATCGAGTATCGACAAAATACATCACAGATAAAGTGCACTAACCGGATCATATAATATTCGTCTATGATGCCGTTCTCATGGATGCTCAATTGGATCACTGCAGTATTTAATCCAGTGAAGGTTGAGGCAGCCAAGGCTAGCTCAGCTACAAGGCTAGCAGCCTTGGCTGGGACTATGGATTGGTCTATTGATTCGTACAGTCTTAATCCAGTCCTTGATATTCAGCACAAGGCATGGCCATGCTCTGACCTCTGAGGAGCAGTAATCAAACTTGGCTGCAGTGCGCCGGTTCATCTGCTGGAGTAATTTGTTAAAGTCTTTTTCAAGACAAGATAGGATGATCTGACGAGGAAATACTGAGTCATTGGACTGTTTTTGGACTGGGGTTTTTTTGATTGTTTTTTTTTATCTGGGCAGAATGCATGCAAACTAATAGCAGGCCTGCGCCAAAATACATCTGAAAACAGTCTTTCAATTGCTTTCAGGAAGTGACAAGCTTGAGGGAAACCAGTTGGACAAATGATAGTAAACTGAAGTAATGAAGCACTGACACACTTTTACAACCAGAGATATTGTATATTGTAACGCATTCAGAGTCTGCTAGGTGGACTAGCGGCAGACAACAGTCCACATAAAGTATAAACCTAATCCTGGTCTACAAGGCTAGTTTGTGCTTCTCCATGGAAGATTTAGAATTAAATCAGTACTAAGTCAGTAAAATACCCTCAAGAGGTTTTGTTCATTGATTAATTTGTTCATTGTGGTGAGTCAGCACCATGACACACTGCGGTACGAAACCGATTCTCAAAATGTGTGCTGATGTGCGTGTTGCGGTCTGTTACTTATGTTGTTTATTCCTCATATTGTTTATCACTTTTTCATGTGTAATTTTATTTAATATTACTTGTATTTCATTGCTGCATGTTTTGTGCTGGTGGTGATTCATGATGCTGTTATGGTGTCAACTTGCCTATCACTTTAAAGCAAAGGGGGGTCATCCAGATGAGAAAAAGCTCATTCCAACATGTTGCTATTCTTGTCATGAGGAGACCCAACAGAAGTAGGCCCACAACCCCTTTGGGTCCAAATCCACAGCAAAAGAAACCACAATTTGAAGCTCATATATTATAGGAATTCAGATGTTCCTCTATTTATATACATATATGATCACAGGTTTGTATTTGATCATTTATTTTGTTTGGGTGGTTAAAAAAAAAGTTACTGCATTTTAAAAATACACCCTCTGGAAAGCCTCCACTCGGCAGGTTTACCTCGACCAATCAGGATCCAGTATTGTGACTCTTCTACCTGTGACATTTTACACTCACACATTAGTTTGATGCTAGTTATCTGATGTATACTATGAATTTAGATCTTACATTTATTTCATCTTAAAAATCTAGATGAACGCCATTCCACAAAATGTGTGTAAATTGAGTTAAGGGGGATTTACCCTCCACTACTGTACATCCTTGGATCTAACAATAGTGATCATGGTGAATACATTTAAAGGCTCTACTGGCTCTAGTTACATAGTGAATGATTGGATTGGAAATGTATTTCCTGAAATGTATTCTCTATTCTATTCTTTATTATATTCTGACTTTTTACTACAAGGAATGTCAGCATGGGACAACTAAACAAGTTGTTTTGTGTTTTGTGAGGCTGTAAAGGTTTTGCTTTGTGAACACTGGAGTTATGATGTGCTAATAAAGTTCAGAAAAGCTCCAAGTAAAGCTCCTCAGGAACATATATGAATATACATGTTTAAATATAGTTGTATTTTTAAAGCAACATGACTGCAATGCCATGTGTTAATGTTGCCGGGCCTGGCTGTGTCTCAGTAGAATGGTACTGACGGAGGTCCACATCACACCGGCCACTTGCCCAGAATGGGAGCCGTCCATGGGGATCACCACTCTCTAACGCGCAGCCCCTCTCCTCCTCCTCCTCGGGCTCTGGATGGTGGGTGAAGGACCAAGGCCTGAGCCCCCCCTGGGAGCCAGAAACTACCTCCAGAACCACTGATGGGCTTTCACTCTGCTGGCTTTTAAAGGGATAATTTGTAAATTCTCAGTGATGGCTCAATCGCTACGTTTCCATCCAATTGTCAAACAAACTTAAAGCAAACTTTGAAAAGTCGCAAAAAAACAAAATGTGAATTAGTTACATTTCCATTAGCTGGACTGAAGTGAATAAATAGGCTTCCTAACGTACGACAGAAAACACACCCAGGGGAAAATTAAAAGAATTGATTATATTGTCCAAGTTGTTATTGTGTCAGCTAATGTTGGCCATATTTTATGCTGTCTCAACACAAAATCAAGGAAATGCACTTTGCAATATTCTAGTGTACCAACTAATGGACTTACAACCACAACGGGCGCCTTATACATTACTGTGAGGTTGACGTAGAGACATATTTTATTTGGCTGCCAATGCCACTACGCCAAGTGCATTTCCATCGTTATTTATTTTGATTTAACCTTTCAGGCTTTGTAATTCAACATCATACATAAAAGTTGGATGGAAACCCAGCTATTGTCTCTCTATGACAAACATCTTTATTTGTTAACAACAACGAAAGAAAAATGCCATTTATCTCCATTGTGAAATGGAAATACTTGATATGAGTGAACTATCCCTTTATATTGCAGCGCTGAGTGAAGGCCGGTCAGTGGTTCTCATCACTTTCAGTTTCTGGATGGTCAGGATGTCTCTGCTATTTTAACTGCCCGTGCCAAACTAAACCCCCTGCTTGCATCCAAGTAATAAAAACATCATTAAACTAGTTTTTTGAAATAACGCGACTGAACACAGAGTACAGCACTGAAAGTACGGCTGAGAAAGTGTTTGTTGTAGTAAATCCACCACTCTTTTAACTTAAACCCACTGCTTCTACTAATACGATGCCTTAAATGTTTTCATCTTAACAGGAGGGCAAATGTGATGAACCGTAATATTTTCACTGTGGCTTCTTAAAGAATACTGTAAAACCTATAATGCTTTGTGTGTGTGTGTGTGTGTGTGTGTGTGTGTGTGTGTTTCTGCATATATATGTCTGTTTTAAGCTTTGACCTGAGGTTCTAATAATCCAAGCTGACTCTAACTACTGTGTGTATTTGATATGTATACTATGTGTACAGTGCATAACACACTCCAAGAATATGTATACTCCGCATGGGAAGTGTGTGATGGTGGCAACTCTGCATTACTTAGCATTATCTTTGCCTACTGAAATGTTCTGTAGTTGAATGCATGTAACTAATTGCAATTATTTAGGATCTGTGTGAGTTAATGCCAGTTAATGTGTTATATCCTACACATGTACCAGTGCTGCTCCCCGCCACATACTCCCGTCTACCCCCCTCAGAGAAATGGAGTTCAATGTGATGCAGAAAGCTAGCTCTTTTATGCCACAGCAGCCCTTGCATGCCATTGTTTCCTCCATTGACAGGGTCATAATAGGAGCTGTCAGTGTAGCCCCATAGGCCCACCTCTGTGTTTGTTAGTGATGGAGCGTGTAGGCGACTCCAACCCCCCCACCGAACCACCTGCTTCAAAACTATGGCAGTCTAACAGCCTTCTGGGAAACACAGTCCTCTGTGATTGACAACTGAAGGGAAGGGGAAGGGAGGGCAGGGTTGGAGCAGTGCTGGGAGCATGTCATTAAATGTCACATTTACCAATGCTAACATGTGCTTTCCATCTCTCTTTTTCTTGCCATCTTTTCCTCTTCCTTTTGCCATCTGTCTCTCTTTCTTGTTCTCTGTCTCTCTCTCTCTCTCTCCTTCACACACCAGGGATCTAAAAAAGGTTGGCGTGACTATCGTAGGACCTCAGAAGAAGATCGTGAGCAGCCTCAAAGCCCTTGATTCCCACACCAAGAATGGCCCGGTACCTGTTTAAATTACAAAACCAACAAAAAAACACCAGAGACCTGTCTGTCTGTCAGTCTGTCTTAACAGACTGTGGTTGCTGCTCTCCCTCTGACACACAGTGACTCCATAGCCAAACTAAAAAATGGAGGAACGTTAGGATACGATCCAAATGAGGGCCCCATTCATTGGCCCGTTGAAAGATGATGTCAAGTCCTGGTCGCGCAAACAGGAATAGGAAGAGTTCAGCGCAGACCTGCCAGCTAGTTAACTAGCTGACTTCTCAACCCTCCTCACCGAAACTCAGATGCCTTACAGAAAAATAGGGGGATAGAGAAAGTGGAGAGCCAGGGAGGTCAGGGGGGGCCTGGACAGGGATACAAACTGGGATTGGACTGGGATACAGGGCAAGGATTGGACAACCTTAGTGCCAGAGCTTCCCACTATTGGCTGAGCAGGATAGCAGAGCCCACCCTTTGCAGCCTATCGGAAATGGGCTTGCTCACAGTCTCCCCCCCCCGACTATACCTGATTAGTAGCCTGTTGAGTGAGATGAGATGCTGAGATGCCTTGTGTAGGAGAGCGCGGCGGACGACAGCAGCTCACCCGGACGTGGACCCTTCCTGGACTAATGAACTCTGAGGCGTGAGATTTTATTGTAACTACCTACACTTTCTTTGTCTCGATCCATGAGAGGACTGAGCTGGTATAACCATATGGACACACCTAGACAATAACCAAGCCATTTATCCTGTAGCTCTAGCCTATAGCATTTGCATTCAGTAGACGTGTCACATAAAAGCAATAATGATGATAATCAATTATATAGTCTCATAAAACGGAAGCCATGAGTCTGTCACGTGTACAATGTATTGAACGGTGTGTTTTGAAGGTGCAGGGGCCATGACACACTTCACACACCATTTTTTTACAGTGAGATCTATGTGCTTATGAACAGATATTGTACAGTTACAGTGCTGTTCCCTCACCCCGATTCCCTTTGTGTGAAATCTCAGGATGTATACATTCTTCATTCTATTTGCTCTTACAGGGCGGGAAATGGATAAGAGGATGAAGGAGAGGCAGAGATTGAGAGCGCAGGCTAAAGGCCGAGTTATGCTTCTGCGTACGTAAACGGGAGGGTTTATGGGTAAGCGTAGCCCGTAGATGCTTGCAGACGGGTCGGCGCGCACACCTCACAAATCTCAACAACGTTGAGAGCTGTGGTCGCATGTGTCAAACAGATGCTGATTGGTTGAGCAGTGGGAGTAAAGCCGGTAGCGTTGAGGTTCAACCAAGACCGAAAACAGAACTAAAACAAACGGAGCAGTTTGAGGAGTGACTCTCAGATGAGGTTCGCAAAAAAAATAAATAATAATAAATGGATCCACTACAATGTGCAACGAGCACGTTTCTTTGTTTACACTTTTACCTGAGGTGAAAACGGGTTTCCGTATCTGGATTCTTCTTCGTTTTCTGTTCTGTTAGTTTTAGTAAATGCGACACTGCTGCCTAGTGTACGCGTTAACGCTACGTGCAAGTATGCGAGAGACACCCGCGCATGTACGCAGAGTCGCAGGAGCATAAATCAGGCTTAAGAAGGACCGGAGCAAGAGAAAGGGTGACTTGAAGGATGCTAATTAATAGAAGGAAAGAGAGAAAGTGAAACAATGAAGTGAAGAGGCATTGCCATTCAACCCGTTACTTCAGACATGGTCTACCAGTGCAGACGCGTGTCTCTGAGCTATTTAAAATTAGAAGTGTGTTTGTGCTTCAGGGAAGAAAAGTCAGCATGGGTCATCATCCCTGCACATCACTAGGGTCGCTTTGTATCAATTCCTTCTGAGGAGTAGAACAGTTTCTCTGAGGAAGATCAGTCAGTCAGCTGAGATCAACACTACTACTCTGAGGGTGTTTTCAAACCTATAGTCCACTTCCTTTGGTCTGAATCAGGAGACAAGTTGTTCCTTTGTTGCATTATGTGTTGGTTCAGTTGCGTTTGACATGACAAAAGTTCAAGCGAACCATAACTCATCAACAAAAGCCATGTGGTAGCAGTCATTTCCTTCTTTGGTCAGAAATTTGCTGTAGGAAAGGATTTTCTTCCTTGGTAAAACCTGCCCTTAACCCATAATTCATGGTGTGTTTAACCCATAATGCTTCCTGTATTTGGGTGGGATCAGGGTCGGATCACCTCCAAACTAAGCTGCAGGGTTGGTTTGGAAATGTACCGAGAAACCTCCCTCCCAGCAAGGTCACAGTCTGATTTTCTGTGTTCTCATATGGCCAAACATGCCCAACCAGGGGGAAACCACTCTACTGCTCTAAACCAACTAGGTGTGAAAACGCCCTGAGGTACCTGCAAAACCACCAATGACTGATTAGTTATTGAGATAGTATCCTATAGGCAGTATAATGATCAAGGTGGGGTTTTCCAAAAGCACATTGATGATCACACAGATGATCTTTGTTCAATGAAGTCCATAATTAAAGATGCTGGTCTCCCACAGTGCAGCAAATACCCAGCATTTCTGAACTGGCACTTTGGTACTTTGTGCTGTTAGATTGATACGGACATCAAACCACGAGGCCGCTATCTTTAAGCTTGTTCTGAGCACTTAGCACACCATCTTTGAGCACTTTGATTTTAATGGAGATTTTACTGTCTCGGCTTCAGACTGAGAGGCATCAGAGAAGGGAAGACGATGGTGCTTTTGGGAAACCCAGCCCAGTTCAACGTGTCAGTCCGTCCTCTGTTACCTGGTCTGCCTGTGGATGCTGCTGTTGCTGCTATGTGTTCTAATTCGCGTGTACATAATGTAAACCAACCTTGTAATGATAGCAACTAGCGCTACAGACCCCACTATATGTACATGGTCATCCCCCTTTGTACAAATGTTTGTATGTATAAAAGAATGAACAAAAAAAAAAAAATTGTGCAACATTTTTAATCAAAAGAAGAGACAAAAATCCTCTGTATTATATTTTATCTTATTTTGAATTATATTTGTCGGCTTTGTTTTTCTTTTCTACAATAAAAAAACAATTATGATTACATTATTATTTATTTGTTAACATTATACAGTGCAACGTTGAAAGTTTTTTTGTAGCGTAAACAGTAAGTTATGTGTCAGCGCTATCTATGTTTTGTTTTTCTACTTACTTTATAAACCTGGGACATTTGAGAGAGCAATACTGTTATGCACCCCATCCAGACCCTTGTTTTCTTTCTCTAGACTGACCCGTGTGTCTGTGTGAGAGTGTGTGCGTGCAAACGTAGATGGGCTTGTCTACTAATGTAAAATGATTTGTAGTGGAAACATTTATATTTTTATAATAAACATTCTCAAAATATTTTCCAAAAAATGAATGCTGATAGACCTGTCCCCGTCTTTTTGTATTTTATAATGTGACCAATATGCTGCTGATGATAAAGAGACTTTGTATGTCCAAAAGTTGTCTTTGGCTGGATTTACAAATGCACATAACAGAAATCACATTTTTGGAACATATGTGGCACAGATCTGATGTTTTCATTGCTCTCTGATTCAGATATGATTTTGAGGCATATAATCTGCACCTGTGCGGTTTGATTTACTATTTCTAGTCTTGTGTAAGACAGTAGGACCAAAGCTAAGATCAATCATTGGAGAACCACATACGGTGTTCTGTATCCTTTTGTAATGGGCATACTGTCATTCCCTATAAAGGAAAATGATAGGGGTCACCTGAGAAGTAAATATTTGAAGATGCAATATTACCCAAATATGTCACAAAAAGGATTACAACAGACTAAGGACAAGTGTTATAATAATAACCATCATCATTAGGCATCTTCACAGTCATTTTTATCACAACCAGTCAGAATATGAATGCATCCAGTGTGTACTGCAGTATACAATATTGCAAAATATAAAATTTCACATTCAACTTTATTTATATAACTTGAATCAAACATAATTTAGACCGAATCATATTAACAACCTGTTATCATATGTAAATGTAAATCTTGATTAAATCAAACAAAATGTGTTGACATAAGCAGTGGTGCCAGTTTCATGATACACCATTATGCCCACAGAACAGCCTTTCTGATACTTCTACTAATTTCATCATTAGTCTGTGACTGTGTTGGTACAAATGGGGAAAGGTGGTTGGATTTGACCGAATGTATGTTGCTGTCACTGTCGTCTATCTCTGATATGAGTTTTCAGGAGAGTCTTCATGTCCCATGGTATAAATGCTTTCTCAAGGGCTTTTCCAGCCTGACAAGAATAAAACAGCAAATCCATGTCATTTTGGTCAAAATGGTCAAGTATAAAGATATTGAATACTGGATCAAAATATTGGTCAACAGTTTGACATGGGACAAAATTGTTGGCTAGTTGGAGAGGTGAGGCTAGTACTGAGAAACTCCCTCTAACCATCCCGAACCAGCCATCCTACCAGAATGTTTCTCTTGCTAATCTTGCTAATTTTATTGTCTCTTAGCATCACAGCTAGTCGACTGTTAATCCTTTACACCTGTTTCTCATACACTATGTAAATTGATTGCAGATGCAGAATATCTACCAAATCCAGTTCAGGAGCAATTCTGATTATAATTGAGAAAGAACCTCCATTCCTGTGGTTAAATCAGCTGATAATTGGCTCATTACAACTTTCACTATAAGGACCCACAAGAATCGGCCCTTGTGATCTGACTAATGTAGTACGGTTTAATCATTTAATCCACTAAACTAAAGTAAATCTCTCTGGGTTACTGGGCATTATGGATGGTTGGTAAATCATCCACACCCGTCTCTGATCATATGTACGAGTGTGACATCATCACATATGATGATGACCTGGGACCTAATTTAAGGAAAAGTCTTGCAATCAATCGGCTGCATGGCACTATTTTACATGTGTTTCACAGCACTGCAAAATATGAGACACCCCCGCACACACACACACACACACACACCCCGGCCACCCACGCAAACATTTTTGTTCTTTTTTTTTCTTTCTTTCCATCTAAAATCCCCATATTTCTGCAACTACCAGGCTGACGTGCAAAATAACGAGGGAGGAAAAGGGAGAGGAGAGGGAGAAAGTGAGCGAAAGATGAAACAGCAGAGGGGAGGATGACAGGACGTCAGTGTGTGAGCCATTTCAGGGTTCAAAAAGCCACATGGCATAAACAAATACATGGAACCAGCAGCTGCGACTGGTTAGGCTGGAGAGACAGAATTTGCCTCATGGAAATTGGGTGCAGTGGATTTATGGCGATATCTATTACCAGGTTTCTCAGCAAGTTAAGAGGCCAACAAACATTCCTGTTGGATCAGTCTGGATTACGTATTGAAACCATGTTTTCTTCTATTTATTTATTGTTCAGTATTGATGATATTTGGAGTCCACATCAACGTCACAACGTGAAATGTTGACATTGATGCTTGGACTGCATCACCAGGCCCAGGTCCAAAGCATCGGTTTCCACATAGTCAAGTGAAGTGAAGTCAAGTTTATTTATAGTGAGTCTTTTGACAGAACATGTATTACCCAAACTCCAAGAAACAGAACCAGAGTGTGTGTGTGTGTGTGTGTGTGTGTGTGTGTGTGCGCACTGTACACACCCACATCCATGTTTGTGAAAGCATATGGAAGTACCAAGCCATAGCAATGCAACTGACAAAGTAAGTGATTCTCAAATCCAAGAAAGTCGATACTTGTGTCTTTGTGGTGATCGTTCTTCCCAAATTTTCTTGGAGAGAACAAACATTGAAGAATGCAAGAACAGAAAATGTCTTTACAGTTTGACTGGACTGGACTGAAGAGCAGAGAACAGAGTGTAATCAAGTGTCATGTCAAACTTGGGGTGACCATAGCTTCATGTTAAGTTAAAAAAATAAGTATTTAATTAGGTATACAAATAAGCCATGGGGACTATACAGAATGTGTACTTGTTGTAATGGAACTAATGAAGTGTGTCACTTGTGAAGTGTGAGAATGGTCAGATAGATTTGGGCATTCACTGGAAACACCCTCAGAGAGAACCAAGTCTAGGGTGTGATGTCGACAGTGAGTGAGTTTTGAAACGTGCTCTGAAGATAATCAGAATCATTGATATTTATGTTATAAAATATTAAGTCTGCCACCAAATACCAGCAATTTCTTAAAGAACAAGGTACGTGAACTGAGTAGGCTATAGACAATAGAAAAGTCAGAAGAGGCTGGAAAAAATGTATGGGGCTGACTGCCGTCTGGTATGAGAGACTTTATTGGCAGGCTATCAAATGATGAGCAGCAATAGTCAATTTGGGGCGAGAGGCTTAATTTTGAATCATAGGTCAATGCTATACCGGCCCCCTGTTTTGACTCTCATTGGACATGATGTTATGACAACCCAGGAGGCAATACCTCATTTGAAAGGCATTCATTACATTTAAAGGAAAATTCCCAAACTGATGACTGATGATCAATCTGTGATTTTCAGGGTTATTTCATTATGAAGTGTTGTAATTGACTTATTTGGCATACCCACTTCCCCTCAGTCCGCAGTCACTGATTTTCTACTTTTCCCAAAATGCCTTTTCGACAATTCCCAGAGAATATGCCTGAACTTGTTGCAACCAGGTTTTTGTGGAAAGAGCAATAGCAGTAGTGATAGCGAAAGTAACAGCAAGAGAGCGAGTTTCTCTAGTCGAGTGTTGTGCCCTTTACTCAAAATGTGACATGTCTTGTACCTGCATTGCATTCTCTGTCGGTATTAGTATCTTTGCCGATATCTTCTACGAGGGATTTCTCCCTGTATGATGGTTGAACATCGTTACAAAGCCTAGTCTAGAAAGAAGCAGAACCTGACATTCATCATTGATGTTTTAGATAATTTAGATAGTAAAGTTTTCTCCAATTAAACTCCATTGTAGCTTTGCTGAAAACATCTTGACGTGACATCATATCATCTATGTTTGTTCAGTTATCCATAGTAATAAGACAAATACACCACCAAACAACAAAATAGACCCAAAATGCAAGGTACATCACCAATAGCTGTGTTTTAGGGTGGATTTTCCCTTCAGGCCAGGTGTCAGTCAAGTAATTGCAAATAAATCGCATAGAGGGTCATCGACAGCTGGGTGTGGGGGCTTTAATATAGATTTAAGATTTATGTTTTCTGGTAACAGCGAGGGACTCTCAATAGGACAAATCTGACTGGGAAGAGAACATGAATCAACTGGGGCGACCTGAGAGCAGTTGTCCTACAGGTGCGCTGTAGGGGACAAATACCTTTTGCTCTGGACTAGACTCTTGATATACTAACCAGAGTAGCAAATATGAACTCTTTAACTGTTCCTGTCTGTATTGGTCATACTATACTTAGTTCACAGCTCTCAACTCAACCACCACCGCGGCCTCAGTTTCCAATCCCTTCCATCCTGCCCCGAGTGCCGCCTCCTCGTTCCCCTGGCCACCTCCAATAAAGCATTTAATTTCCGATCAGCCACGGTTAAGAGAGTCGATTTATTGTGTGATATCAATGTGGAGGATCACTCTGAGGTTTATTTTTTTCCTGACTGGGAGATGAGATGTGTCGGACAGCCGGATGAGTGATGGTCTCCCTGCTCAATGTCGAAAGGCTGACGCTATCCAGATGTTCCCAGGCAGATGTGCAGAGAGAAAACAGGACATTGCCCTCCCCTAGTCAGGGGAACAATGAACACAGTATGTTAGACAGCACCACCAATTTGCTCTTTTTTTTTTGCTATCTAAAACCTACATGGTCCTGAGACGACCAGGGTGATGGAAAAGAGAGAGCAATGGAGGAAGTGGGTGAGGTAGAGAGGGTGAAAGTGAGGGAGGGATGAAGGCGTGGAGAGATGGAAGAGGACAGTAGGCAGGTGTGCTGGAGGTGGGATGCCTGTGTCAGTTCTGTTCAAGCAGATAGGAACTTTGCAGAACCATCGCGTACGGTAATGCAACAAGGCAGAAGAAGGTTAACCGGCGCCATTCATCATCTCTCCTGGCGGTGCGCTGTCAAAGTGCGCTCCCCTGGCTGCTACAGATGCAGAAAGCATGGTTCCACTTGGAGAATAATGATAATGAGAAAACACAGTCGTGATGTGTAAAATTCATTCTCCGCTTTGAACAGAGGTGCGAATATGACTGTATAATGCCATCATCAAAACTACAGCTCTGCAGAAAAAGACAGTGTTCCTTTGTCTGTTTGACACTGTTTCTGTATGGGCGCGCATGTTATTGAACCATGACAGACAGTTTTGCTGCTCTGCTTTTAAACTTGGATTTTGTTGTCCCGAGGGGAGTAGAGATTGGAGGTGAATAATCCCACTGAGCACAAGATCGCCTCTATGCTTAAATTCTCATATAGCTCAAGATCAAGTTGCCCAATACAAATCAATTCTTGAAAGACTTGTTTTGTGACATTTCAAAAGTTAACTTTTGAACTTTGAATTTGCTCGACAGTTGCATGGAACCAGCTGCAGAAAGGAGAGAAGAGAAGAGAAAAAGAGACAAGTGATGACAAGCATGAGAGAGAAAAAGAGTTAAAGTCAGATCCACCCTATATAGAAGAGATGCTTCCTCCCTCCTTCAGGCCTCCATCTCTCTGAACCCTGTTCCATGGCCTCATCCCTCCATCTCCCCACCTTTCCATTCCTCCTCAGTTCTTGGTAAAAAAATGGCCTCCAGCTGTGCGCAGCTGCTTTGCAGGGCGTGACGCCATGTTACAAAGACGTAACCCTCCGTTCAGCTACCCCACGGCCTGCTGGGAGGATGTCATCCCTGTACGCTCACTTCCTGGGTTCAGAGTTCACTGATAAAGGGCCAGGATATCATGTGTAAATCATCTCACCACACCAAATTTATCTGTCTGTCGGCACCACTCAGATTGCAGAGGGAATTAAGGCTTTGTCTCTCCAGTGTTGTACAGTATTTAAGTGCGTGCAGGTTCATGCACACACACACATACACACACAAGGCAAGGCAAAATAGGATCTTATATATACACATGTACACTGCAGGGAGCACTAAGCTGTCACAATACTGTCTCGGTCTCAGTCTCACTCACACACACTCACACAGATAGATGGATGAAGGCTGCTGGCTTTGTACTGGCTGTGATCTCTATGGAACCTCAGCACACACTGACTCTTCAATCATTTTGTTACCACAGCAACATGCTGTGTCATCATCACTGACACACACGCACACACGCACACACACACACACACACACACACACACACACACACACACACACACACACACACACACACAGAGGTCCCAGGACCGCAGTGCTTGCTCTACTCCTGTCATTTTAACAGATGGGCTTGTCACAGAGGGAAGTGAAATTATCATCATAGTCGAAGCCCCTTCACCATTGGTGGTACACTGGAGGGACATCGGTACTTGTCTTTTTAAGTGGAAAGTACAGGTAGACCTGCATTTTGAGAAAAGCTATGTTTTTTTCCACTCTACTAGTGTGCAGTACTGTACCCCATGCTGTCGCGGTCGGTATGTTTTTCCAAACCATTCACAGCTTCACTTTGGTTAGCGTGCAGCAAAAGCATGATGATCCAGTCCCCTTATGTATCTGTTACCAGCTGCTTTCAAAAGGGTGCTGACAGGGTTGCAGGATTGGAGTCATCGTGGAAGTGACGCACGTGCAACGCCTAGGATCAATGGTCAGTTACAACCTGCCATTTCTCAATACCCAGTGGGTATAAATGGAAGTGGAAGTCAGAGAAATTTGAGAAAGTGACAAAACATAAACAAACAATGGAAAATGCCGACACACTGCAACAGTGGGAAACGGGAGAACTGATCACATGATGGGCAGGCGACAAAGTGCAGAACGATCTTAATTCTGCAGTGTGCAACAAGTGTTTTCTAAAATAAGACACAGATTATGTCACAATATTGATAGATCTTTTCAGAGGAGTAACAACTCGAGGAGACTATGGGAGCTGAGAAGGAAACAGGTAAGTCACTATTTATGTCAACTTATGTCCCATTTGATCAAAATTGCATTAGAAAACCAAAGTGTACCGATCCTGTTCCATACTGTGTCAAACCATACCCAGAGCCAGCTCGGGTGCTATACTGTACTTGTGCAGTGGAAAATAGACACTGCAAAGTCTCAAAATGTGCGTACGATCAGATTTGATCTTAAAATATACTTACAGATGTTTCCACAAACATTTTGCCACTCATCATTTCTCTCTTAATTGAATTTGCTCTTTGGTATGAACAAAAATCACAAGTAATTTGAAATGTTTGTATGACCCAATAGCCTAATTAGGGAAATAATTGGAGTGGGCTACCTAATTGTGAACATGTCTAATGCCCTGCAGCAGTTTCAGATACTTGGAAAATGGCTTATTTGCTGCTTTTGAATTACTTGGTAATGATTCTTTGTAATAGCCTGGAGCCACAACTTCAACAGGAAACAATCCAATCCCTACACATATTCAGGTGCTCTCCACCATCACATTCCATGTCACTTTCCAGAAGGAGATAAATGACAGGCCAGGATATCTCAGCCCTCAATCGTCCCAATGCTAAATGCCTAAAGGTAGAAATACAGGGCCGGATCCCCGATCTAAGGCTTTTGTCGGGAGTATCAGCAAGGATTATCTGCTAGTGTGAGGGCATTGCAGACTAAATTTTAGGACTAGGACTAAACCACAACATCGCAGTGAGGAGCGGTGTACCTTTACCACCAAAGTTACCAACTGAGTACGTACCTATCGACCCCCACTCTTTGGACCTGACAACAGAGCTGCCATTTAATTACAGTTGCACGGTTGTAATTGTGCACTTATTGGGCTGCAACAGAGAAATGTGTCCCATTCCCCTAATTAAGACTGTAGATTTGCTCTGTTCGCCCAAATTCCATTCTGGTGTTGGGTATGGACACTGACACACTCCATCCAGAGAAAGATGGACTCGCCAACGATGGCTGAACCTCTTCACCACCCACACCCATACCAGACGTTAAGAGGAAATTTAGGTCTGAGTGTGCAGTGTACTGGCATCACATTACATCACTTCTGGGTATTAAAGTCCTTTCACCTCTAGCTTCCATTTGGGACCACCAAGGTGTGAAATTGCCTGCTACAGCTGTAAGTATTTACTTCATTGAATAAAGATCATTTAAGCTGAAAGGGTACTTTTGAGAAACCAAACCATGGACAGATATTAGATAGATAATAGAACACTATCTCAGAAACTGGTTTTGCAGGTATCTCAGGGTGTTTTCACACCTAGTTGGTTTAGAGCATTACATTTAAACCCTTAAATGGTTTCCCCCTGGTTGGGCATGTTTGGCCGTATGAGAAAACAGCAATCGGACTGAGACCTTGATGAGAGGGAGGTTTCTCAGTACATTTCCAAACCAACCCTGGAACTTTCTTTAGAGGGAGAACGAGAACGAGAGCCTTAACAGAGCCAATGTGTAAATATAAACACTGCAGCAACTGAGAATGTGACAACAGCCAGATAATGTAATAATTTAAACCTAAATGTAAGAAATGTAAGAAATAGTACAAATATGTAATAACATCAGATTATTAAATTAAACAGTGATTATGACTTCTTAAGGGGTGTAACTTGTCTTTAACAGATGATAATAATAATAAAACTGACAAATAATGTAAAAACACATAAGGACAAAAAAATGTAATAACTTGAGATATTACGTGATCTGTCAAAATCATTATTCCATTAATTTCATTCCATTAATAATATTACATCAATCTTATTATTGCATAGTTAGACAACAAGAATTTGAGGTGAGTTACAGCAGAAATGTTTATAATAGTAAAAGTAAAGTTGGCTGGAGAATGAGGATTATTAGCCTTCCAAAAAGGCTAAGGGCTGGCAAGTGAGTTTTGAAAGCCATAAATCTCAGCACCTGGTGAAGTAATGGTTGAGTCATTGATCAACTTTTGATCAATAACCACCTGCAGATATACTAGGGTCATTTTGTGCTATGGGACAGTAAAGCTCCTACTTTCTGAAACCTGCAGATGTCCTTGTCATTACATGATCAGTTGCTACAAGAAACAGACTCAGTATCACATCCCCAACACCCTAACAGAAGAACAAAGTGAACGTGTAAGGATGCTTGTCCTGAGTAGTGAGTCCCATTACCAGCCTGCCTGTTAATGTAAATGGCTGAAGCGAGGCTGGAGATCTACTGGTCCTCGGTGTCTGCTGTTGACACCATTCTGCGTACCGGAGAGAATTGATTTTCCATGAAGGCTGAGTGATGCAGAGGGGCTGTCAGCTCTCTGATGTCAGCACCCTGTCATCCCTCTCCCTCTCTCTCTATCCTCTTTTCCATCTCTCTTTCACTCACTCTGTCATCCCTTGCTCTGTCTTTGCCCCATCTCTTTCTCCGTCTCTCTATTTCCCTTCCTCTCTTTTGTCTCTCACCTTCTTTCTCCTTGTCTTCCCCTTTCTCTCTTCTGTTCTTTATTCTCCTCTCTCTCCTAATTTCTCTTTCCTCTCTTTCTCTCCCTCGCTCTGCCTCTCTCTTTGCCCATTTGCGCTCTCTGTCTCCCTCTCTCTGTTTCTCATGTTGTCCTCTCTCCATCTCTATCTCTCCCTATGCCCCTCTCTTTCTCTCTCTCTCGCTCTCTCTCACTGCATTAGCAGCAGGCAGGATAACTGCGTGATGAGATCATGATGCTAAATTAGAGCCTGATTTCCATCACTGTTGCCCTTTTTGCATCACTCACATGAATGAATTTCACACAATTGAGCGTTGACAGCGGGTGGATCGGCGGCTCGGTGGTTAGCATAATAGGAGTAGTAGCACAAATGATGCTTCTGCATGTTCCTGTTATCCTTTTGGAACTTTTCAGGTTGCCTTGTTCCACTGGAGGTTTATGTTCAAAAGTCATGGTTTGCCATTGTGCACACAGACACACACACACACACACTCAAAGACACACACTAAAAACACCACAACCATGGGCTAGGCAGGCTCCATACCATCCGTCCACTCTCTTTCTCATTCCCCCCATCGCTCCATCCTTCTGTCCACATATTAAAGCCATATATCACTATGATCAAACCCAGTGTGTGAGAGCGAGCGACAGGCTGATTTACTGGTAGGTTTCTTCTCTGTCTGTGAGTTTTATGATTGGGGTCAAAGGCCAGGGACACAGGGATCGACTTCTGACAAGGCCTCTTTGACTACTGGTGTTTCCAGCACCTTCTGTGCCTTCTCACTCAGCATGACTTCAGTGAATTGCAAGGCCACATGCTCATGGCACTTTTGGCTTAGGCAGCTGAGTTCCAGAAGTTGTAGATATAGCACTGACTAGATACTGCAATGGCTAGTCATTGCCCACTTAAGACTGTTTTTTTATTCCTGGGTTGGTTGCCATAATTTCATTACACAACAGAGTATGTCACTAGTATGCAATTACCTTAGCTTAAGAGGAGAAGCCAGCTTCCATTGAAAGTACAATTGCTTTGACAAATCATGGTTGAATGGGCAAGTTGCTGTGTGAAAGTAACCACAGCGGATGGAAACATGAGAGCAGCACTTTCAAGAAAACCTCAGCAATCACAGAAAAAAATGGCAGAAAGGTGTTGCTGCTGCTTAATAGGTAAACAGAGATACCTGTGTGCTGCAGCGGGAGAATGAAGAGGAGAAAATGCACATCAGGCAGATAAGTGAGGTTTTAATTAACTTAATAGCCAAAGGTTTGCTCTGTAGGATACACCACTTTTACCATCAGTTGTTGTCGCCTCCATGCTCCCTGCCCTCTACAAGTCACAGCTTGGCAACTTGGATATCACAGAAAACCCTTTCCCCGTCGTAATTACCACTTTGGGCCATTCATCTGCATCCAACTCGTAATTGCAATGTTTCCAATAGCACTGGAAGGCGAAGTGATCACACCGTGTAAAAGGAAGAACAAGATATCACATGCATACCAAGAGCTTTGGCTGCTCAGGGCGTTCTCCTTCCCTGATGTTGTGGATGTTGTGTATGGGCTTCTGTAGATCTGGTATTGTAAATAAGATTTTGCACACCCTGTATAAATGCTGTAAATAATTTTTTCCTAGAATTTCTCATCATTTTTTTCTGCTATATATTTCTATAATTTTTCATTTATTTCCATTTCTGCATATAGTTCAGATTTTTGTAGCCACAACATTAAAACCACTGACAGGTGTTCATATATTACATATTTTCCATTCTTAGATTTCTACTTAAGTTCTAGTTTTATAATAGTTTTATAATAGAGTGCTAATAATACTTTTAGCACTCTGCATTTGTTCCATTCTTATTTGGATTAACTTTTTTGTTGCTGCATCCTATAACTGTTTGCTGCTGCAATGGTTCAATGTCCCCATGGGTAATGGGTAAGAGGTTCACCCAATCTTACCTCATCCTGAGCTCTCTTCTGTCATATAATGGTAACTCAATTAATTGTTGCTCTACAACTGAAGACATCGCTGACATTGAGTTTGAGAACAAAATGGCTGAAGTATGGAGTATGTGGGAGTGCTAGTTCTTGGAGCTGGAAGGCAAACTGCTCTGTGGGTAGTCCTTCCCAGAACAATCATAAGACAATCTCTACCCAGTCTAGAAGGACTCAGTCCAGGAACCATGACCTAACCCAACCATGGAACACAACACAAGATCTGTGGTCTCACTTAACTTATAAGCTTGCACACATCAACGCAGAGCAATGGGAAACTAGAACAAAACACAGTGAAAACAACAAATGACACAAGCAGACACACTGTAGAGACCAAAAGGCATGCATGCATGAATGCTTCCACATAGTGCATAAAGCAAGATTCCTATCACTCTCTCTTTTTTTTACCCCTCTTTATTTCTCTCTCCTCTTGTGTGTTTCCATGTAAGCAGAGGAGACATGACAAGTTCTTTCCGGCCTTTCCCCAGAGTAAGCCAGTCCAATCTTTACCACAGTCAGTCTGTCATCCAGCCAGCCAGTCAGTCAGTCATACCACACTAGTCCTGCAGGAATGTACCATGTCGGAGAACAGTCCAACCCTGGTTTAGTCCTTTCATTGTGAGTCATTTCATGTGCAATGTGATCAAACTGAAGAGAATGTGGAAAACATACGATTGTAATGGCATGGTAAGTTTCTGCTCTTGAAAAGTCCAAAATGTTTAATTGTTCACATGCTGTGCAATCTATTGTTCTCACATTAAAAGGCTCTATAGCCAACTGGTGACTGAGATGTGTGAGGGAGCGTCCTAGGGCTTTATTGTACTGCCTCCCTCCCTCACTCTCACATACATGCATTATAGTATAAGGAAAGTAAAGCTATTTATTCTTGTGTTAATTCTGGCTGACATTTACAATTACCGCTGTGTTTGGTTGTGGCAGGGCCTGCTTTAACTGGGCTGTTGACTGTCAAACACGGTTAGGCCTCCTTAGATCTCAGCCCTGCTTTCATGGGGACCCTATTGTTTGTGTGTGTGTGTGTGTGCATATGCTTGCTCCTGTGTGTGTGTGTTTGATGTACAGTATATAATGTATGCAAGTACGTGCAATACATGCCTACCAAGCTCCCTAGATGCAAGTGCACATGTTCACATTCACAAGCTTGGTAGGCATGCGTGGTATATTTTCCGTGGTACTTTTTCATTCATAAATGTCTACCAAGCTTTGTTCATTGAAATACGTGCACCTGTATGTATCCAGAGAGTGCTTTACAAGCCTGGCGAGGGCCTTCAGAAACAGGATGGAGCTTATTTCCACAATGGGAAATGATAAAACCCTTCCACTTCCTATGACTGTCACGAGAGAGAAAATGACATTAACAAGCCGAGCAGTTTCGGCTGGGCTTTCATGCTCCCCGAATCTCCGACTTCCTCTCCAATTACAGCCGTCCAAACAGTTCAGGGAAGTGGCTGCCATAATGCACTAATGACATAAACAGTTAGTAGGGGGACAGATAGACAGACAGACAGTCAGACTCAGGGGGGGGACTGTCAGATATGTCTGTATTGATTTGGTAAGATGACACTTTGTCCTAATGGAGGCATCATGTTGTTAACATGGCATTATATCAGGCCACTGGAGGAAAGAACCTTACATTTGGGGGAGTAATAAAAGCCTTATTGCTTTATTGATCATATGCTTGACTGCATGTTTGTGTATGTATATATAAAGAGAGCCCTGAAAAAGACAGTGCTATGCATTAAAACGGTGATAGACCGGCTACATTTCAACACAATTTACATTTTCAATCGTACCTTCAGGGCTTGACAAATGGCACAAAATCAATGTGGATAATAATTTGGCCTAAAACACATGAAAATATGATAAAAGAATGATTCTGCTTCCAAAAGATGCAATCTAGATTCCCTCAAAAGGTTTCCATGGCCTTAGAGTGCTGCTTCCAGCCCCACCCTGCTTTGAATTCACCCGTTACACAACAGCAGTTCTACTATTGGTCACTGAGCTTCTCCACTGGACATGTTGGGGGAGTAAATGTCTTGCTCAAGTACACTTTTACAACTCAAAACAGCAACTCTTTGGTCACAAGCTCACTACTCTGATGACTAGGTTAGACTAACCCTACTAGGATTAGAAAAGAGAAGCCTAGAAAAAGAGCAGCTCTGATGAAGAAGATAATGAAAGATATGAAAACAATAACTACAGTTTCATAAGGGTGTGCAAAATAACAGTAGTAGAACATTGTGAAGCAAAGAAAAAATAAATGATCAATGAAAGATAAATGAATGAAAAATGAGAATGTGAAGAAAACAATGTTTTAATTTACAATTATATACAAGATGTGTAAAATGTGCATTGTGTTTACATTGCCCGCTCTAGAAAGAGAAGGAATAGACCAAGTTAGTGAGCAAGAGAGGAAGAAAAAGAAAGGGCATATGCTAGACAAAGACAGATTCTTACATTTCAGCTTGGAGCCTACCTTGGCACCCCAAAAGGGTCTAGTTGGCAGACAAGACACATACATACACACACACATGCACACACACACACATACACACACACACACACACACACACACACACACACACACACACACACACACACACACACATACACACATACGCACACACACGGGGCACCCTGCCTACTTTCCCTTATAACAGAGGTATGGTTATCATAGCCCTTGTAATGATGTGATGGTCTGCTAGCGCCTCAGCCTCTATGGATGGAAAATGTGAGGAGAGATTCTAGTAAAGGTCCAGTCTGATCAAATGCAAAACACAACCCTCCGAATCCCCCCCCCCTCCACACACACACACACACACACACACACCCTGCATCTGAAAAGCAAGGTGGGGAGATTGAGAGGAATATTTTCATTGTATTAAGAAGCTCCGTGTCGATCCTCTGGTCCTCGTCAAGCTCGTAAGCTCTAAGAGTAGAGTACCATCTCAAGGGATGATCGCTTGATCCCACTTGGAAAGTCTTCCTTCCTCCCTCCTCTCGGGTCCAGAGAGTATACACTGTTCTCACACTGAGATCATAAGATGGAAGAATATGGTCAGGGTATGAAGAATGTTGATGGTGAACGGATACTCAGTTCACATTAATGCCACATCCTGGACTCTGTCATAGCACACAGTAGTTGTAGCAATAGTAACTGGAAAGAAGAGGAAGATAGAAGGGTTGGAGTTACACCGAAAAAAAAGGGTTCTTCAAGGGTTCTTCGGTTACGATGCCATGATGTTATGTTAAAATGTATTTTAATACTGTTGATTTGGAGCATTTCATACATTCTTCACAGATCTTCACAGCACCAAAGGGTTCTGGTATACACTAAGAAAGAATAGGGCACTTCAACTCAAAAAAATAAGTTATCTGGCTGCCTTGAAATATTGATTCATACTGACTGAGGCTAATATGCCATTGCAAGGTATTATTTCATTTATTTTCAACTTAAATGTCACAATTGTACAAACTTCCTCACATATATTATCTAAACTAGAAGATAGTTAATAAATAAACTAATAAAATAAGTTCAATCAGCAAATTTCTGGTCATGTTGACCCTTTGATAGATATCTGATGAAAACTATCAGTTCCATATGTGACCTGTCGGTACACAGCTGAGCATGTTATCGGTAATTCCCTCATTTTCAGTATTACCCTTTGGTTCTATATAATACCAAAACATGGTTCTTTAGGCTTGTACCGTAGCAGACCCCTTCATGTTGCTGTAAAAACCCTTTTAGAAAGGTTCTCTATAGCAACAGGCTCACATGGTTCAACATTCAACTCTAAAGAACCCTTCAAGCAATGCATGAAATGACCCAAACCAGCAGTTCTTTATCAGTTTTTTATTTCTATACAGAACCACTACCTTAACCAAAGAACCTATATGTTAAGATTGAAGTAGTGCCAGAAACATACTCACACACCCACAAAACCATAGGTTCCTAGATTTCAGCCCGTCATTCTTCACACCACGGTTCGAATGTGATTATCTAAATAGAGCTTCTCCCAGGAAATCGGACCTAGGGCCTTTATTTACACTGTACATATTTCGGACCTTTTCAACCGCTTTACCTCTGTAGAGCTTGGAAATCTCATCTGACAGCCTGAATCCCTATCTGGGTGAGATCAGACACTAGTCATCAGAGCCCAGACCATCTGTTTACACCAAGACAAGCCACAGAGCTCTGACTCAGGGTTACCCAACACCGCCAGACAAGGCAGCTGACTCCTGCTGTAAAAACAGAGCTTGTAGTGTGGTAGCAGCAGCGTTTTCCTTTTCTGACCTGAGATAGTCTAAACAATAGGAATGTAGTGGAGGTCTATGGTGGTAGTTGGGAATAAGGTTTGGCCTATATATTAGTTTGCCAAAATCAGATATAGGACAATCAGTGTCTTCCACCTCTGATGTCATGGATATGATGCAGGTTGTTTGATCCCACATTTCTTGTAGAATTAATAAATACTGCACTGGTTTTCTATGGGAAGCCTTTAACCCGAATTGATTGTAATGCAGCATTTTGATCATTAGCCACAGAAGTATGCACAAATTATTGTTATTGTCCTAGGTTTAAATGGAGTTTTAGAGTGCCATGGTCTAAATGCTGTACCAAAGGCTTTTCCACCCTGACAATAATAAAGGGGAACCACTGGATTCAATCAAAAAATATCAGCAGTGAGTTCATGTGACTTATTATCTTGTTAGTTAACTCAGTCAACTAACAAAGTTAGTTAGTTAGTTAGAAGTTAACACTTCCTCTATCAAAATGTATCTATCCAATCTAATTTACAGCGAGGTACAGTTTGTCACATCATCCGTGGTTCTCCCAGATTTCCTTTTTCTGGTGTTGCTGTGAGAAGCGCTGCGTGATTCATCAGATCTGTTTACTACTGCTGCTCTGTGTGTGTGTTTGTTCTTGCACTTCTATCCTTGTGAGGACATTTGGTCCTCATAAGGATAGCAAGATGAGGAAAAATTTTTAGGATAGGTTAAGGGTCGAGGTTAGGTATGTAGTTGTGAGGGTAAGATTAAGGTTAGGAGTTGTCAATACAAGTGAATGTAGTCAATGGAAGGCCCTTACAAGTATAGTAATACAGATGTAATACAATGTGTGTGTGTGTGTGTGTGTGTGTGTGTGTGTGTGTGTGTGCTCACCGGGGAACTTATTACAGGTTTGATACTGTCGGCGATGCTCGACAGCCAAACGTTTGAATTCGATAGAAAGAGTTATTGTTGCCTTTGTTGTTGGATGGCACCCAAAGGCCCTTCAGGAAATTCTGGAAATCAAGTTAAGTCACAAAGAAAGATGTTCTTGGAGGACATCGTCCATAACAGTAGATAGTTCTTCTAACGGTTACTTTTCAGAGGATTTTTTTATTTCTATTTTATGGGGTATTTTATATGAAAAAAAGCAAAACGTGAGATTTTTCTCATATACAGTATACTGTGCAAACGTCTTCTAAATTTGGTCTTAGATGTTTATTTTTTTGTTTTCTGCATTATTGTTTTACATTACTGCTCTTTATAATTTACAAACATTTACAAACTTTTCATTTAATTATTTTTGAAAGCATCTTTGCTTTATAGAATTGTTTCAGCATGTTTCTAAGACTTTTACACAGTACTGTTCATAGTATTTTGTAAATAATACTAAACAATTACAACTCCCTCCGTAAATTACCAACGATTTAGTTATTCATCATAACAAAACAGCGAGAAAGTGTATCACACTCTTCATCCAATGAGAAAAAAGCGTTCTAACTGCTTTGCACATTCACACATTTTTCTGAAATATGAGCAAATCTGAATGTTACTAATTAAGTAATTAAGCCATAGTATATAAAGTGCTGGTATTTGTGTCCATATTTAACATATAACATATAATTCTGATGCTATCCTCTTCACCTGTGGTGCCTCGTTTTAAAACTATTTGTAATTACTGAGTAGAGTAAAAAAAATAGCTTAACATACTTGAGTAACTACTTAGTTACATTTAACCCATGCCAGTACTCTTAGATCAATGGAAATATTACAGTCAGTCAGTACAGCATGTATGTATCATATATCAGTTGTATTTTTACTTTCCAAAAGCACATAATACCTTTCATATTACTAATTGAATGAAAGGATATATGATTTTTTTACAAAATCGCCCCGGCTCGTTTATAAATGTCCATCACATAACTTACTGCAGACACAGCCTCTATCTGAATATCAGGCCTTATAATAAACAAATTTCCAGTGGGTCAGCCAACAATAACAGACATTAGCAAGCAATCGTCTCATTCCCCAGCTACATTATTCCCATACATTGAGTAATTCCCCCTTTGGCGTAATTGCATGTAAAAGCCATTATCATCTGGGTCCATGCTAATCATATTTTGAGGCTGGGCACTGGGGTAATTGTTGAACTTTCCGTCAATGCGTGGAGATAGAAATGTAATCCTGGCACCGGCATAGCTGCAGCTGCTTCCCTTTTCTGGTCTGAACCCCTAAACCACTGCAGATTGCTTTTCACTCTGCACTAGTGGACTGTGGAGCAGAGTTAAGTTCATTTAGATGACTTAGAGTCTTATATTTGTTGCTGTACCTTGAGAGTTGGCACTTCACTCCTCGGGATGAAAGATTGATTCCAGCATGGTTCGGTTACAGTGGAAAGAGAGTGAGAGAGAGGGAGAGAGAGAGAGAGAGAGAGAGAGAGACTAGCAGGCGATGAGAGGGATGAAGAGATGGGTGGAACAAAAAGGGAAGGGAGAGAGGGATGGAGAGAGAGAGGGGGAGAGAGGGTCCACAGTTTCATGTTAACGGTGTATGTACAGACAGCTGTCAGAGAGCAGCTCGCTCTTTAGAAACACTTATAGGCTCATCAATCAAAAGACCTGCACCTGCACCAGTGTGTGTGTGTGTGTGTGTGTGGGGCGGTGGGGGTTACATGATGTACAAGCGCTTGTAACTGAAAGTGTGTGTGGGCACATTTGAGTGTGAGATAAATTACATTTCGGGAAACCCAGTCGTCTGTATTTACATTTCTTTATGCTCAGTTTACATCTATGGCATATGGATTGTTGCACTTTGAATTTCCACCCACTCGGCTCAGCTTTGCTGTTTCCACCGATGTTTGACCGATATGGGTTTTTGAAGGCTGATAACAACACTGAAATTCTTGGAGCTGCCAATAGCTCATATTTTGTGCAAATATCTTTAAATTTGACAATTTTCATGCCAAAGAAAATCCAGAAAATTACAAAGATTCAGTGTTTCCCCCCAGAATTGTATTCTTGGCAGGGTGGAAAAGCCTCTGAAACAACATTTAGACACTAAAACTCTCCATTTAAAGCCATTATAATGATTATGATTATGATGATAATAATAATATTAATAATATAACATTATTGATGCATACTTGTGTGGAATCTGATCAAAAGCTTGCATTAGAATCAATCCAGATTAAGGGCTTCCGATAGACAACCAATGTAGTATTGATCAATTTTACAATAAATTTAATCAAACAAACCATATCCATCATATCAGAGTTGGACAACACTGACTGATTTTTAAGAAGAAAATCATAATTTCCGCCTTGTTTTGTTGCTTAGTAACAGCCAGGCTACAGCCTTTTCCAGTGATTGGCCAGCAGCTACTTTATAAATGCTCTAAAACAACCGCTGTGTGCAACTTTCCATAATTTTAATAAGTACATACAAAGTGTGAACAAATATATTCATACCCACTCAGACTCATGCAATATTCATGACATATGGGGTAATGATTCTGGCTTCACATTGCTGGGGAAATGTATGGCCCCTACTTACCGAGCTATCAAGCATATTTGGCCTTCAAATATATCATTATGGGTCTTGAATCATAATCAGACAGGTTTGTAGTTTTACAGTAGCTCTCCCTCTCCAGACTCCTGAAACAAGTGAAAGTGCATTGGAATCAAGTGGCATTATCTCACCTTCATTCACCTCCAGAATATTTCACTTGTTTTAAGAAAGGTTGATGTAAAATATACATGTAAGATCTCTACTGTTGAGAGGTTACATCCACATCGGCAATCAATCTGCATGTCTCAATAATTTCCGATATCTCCTCTGTCTGATGAATCAAACGAAGTGTTGTTCAAGTAACTCAACACACAAATTCTCTCTTATTATCACCTTTTCACACACACACACACACACATATACACACTGTAGAGTAATAAGGTCAACAGAATTAATTTTTTTAAGATGGAAATAGACCGGACAAGTCTAAACATGCCAAATGCAACCGGTCTTATTACTCCAGCAACAAAAAGTCTGATACACACTACTATACCTCCAAACAGACAAGCATGTTGTCTCTGTCTGTCTTAAGCTGTGTTACTCAAGCAGTGCAACATCAATGGAAAGCTCTCTTGATAAAACATTTTTCATGCAAAGCTTCCGTACAAGCTGGTTCAAATCAGCTGGCTTCCCGATATCATCCGACTTGAACCCAGAGAACTGCCAAACAGCTGCAATGGCATTTCCCTTTTTCATTTCCCTCACCTTCCCTTTCAGAGTGGCTGTTTCAAAGTTAGCTGACACTTGCCCGAGGGAGTAATTACTACTAGTGCCACTCTTATACACAAGAGTTAATAAATTGCAAGCATAATGCTGGAACGTAAATGATAAATGAATGGTCTGTTAATATTTTCAAGTGCCCCATTATATAATTGAGATACCACCCAACCCTACTAAAGAAACTGTCCCCTTGATACCAAACAGAGGAAGTGGAGCGGGACAAAGGTGAGGCAGAAGGAGGGAGGAAAAGGAAGCAAGAAAGAAAGGGTAAAGAGGAGAGGGAATGAAGGGATGGTTAGGAAAGAAATGATGAAGAGAAAGACATACAGGGGTGGACAAAATAGCAAAAAAACCCCGTGAAGAACGTGTTTAACATTGAAGTAACTAAGTGACGTCTACTAAGGCAGGTACACAGTTGAATACCAGTTATCAATGTCAGCTTTAAACAACGTCTGCCAATCATCACTTTTATGGGTGAGCTATTAAAGTTACAAAGAGGCCAAATATTCTGTGCCTGAATTATTTAACGTGGCAAGTGGAACAGTCCTGAAAATCAAGACAACATCCTGTACTTCATTTTAAAGAGTCATAGAAAAGCAAACTTGGAAGCCTATGAAAGGGAGTTTACATCATATAGGGGAACTCTGCAATCTGCTCCTGATAAGGCAGATTAACCAGCATTCAATTAATACCATCAGAGTTCAACTGCAAACCATTGAGCAATACACAATACAGCCTAATTTATCGCTTTAACCAGGACCAGGCTCTGTATGTGCTCGTGTGTGTGTGTGTGTGTGTGTCAGGAAGGGGTCAATGAAAGCCATTCCTTTGTTCTGCCCTGCCATGTTGGGATACTGTCACCAGTATAGAAATATAAAAACCATGAGAATGACTTAAGCAAATTACACTCACACCACACACACACACACACACACACACACACACACACACACACACACTGACAAAGCATCGGCTAATCATCACCCATCTCCAGGAAGCTCCCAGAGGTTACATAGCAATCATTGTCTGTTGAAAAGCGAGGGGAAGTGTGGTTTACTGATGAATCCCATGATCTCAGTAGCGTTCAGCACTGGGCTTTAGTGATGCGCCAACCACAATCATTTCCATATACATTACTAAAAGCCATCATAATGCCGTGGAAATAGAAGTAACCTAATGTACGTCTGAGTGATGAGTGACTTTAACATGGAAATGCCATCCTATAAGCTTCTTCTACAGAATGCAACTGAGCCGAATGAATGAGAATGAATGGACTTGCAATGAGAAAAGTGTTAGACAGATTAGCGATAGACAGAAAACTACTCTTCAAAAAGTTTTCTATAAACTTGTCATGCCATCAACCAGCCTGCCAGCCCACCTAAAATAATTTCATTAGCATTGGTTTCAATGGAGAGTTTTTGTGTCATAGTTTAAATGCTGTTTCAGTGGCTTTCCCACCCCACCAAGAATAAAACTCTGGACACTGAATACTTGCTACAACATATCAACTATAGCAGCTTCAATCTTTCAAAATCCTCTATCGGTTGAAACTTAGTTTACAATCTATCTGTTCATGTTCGTTTTAGATAAGCACCAGGAGATGACTGGTCACTGTACACACTAGCATCGATATTCTCTCCAGTCCCTCCTCTCTATAATGGAAAAAAGATACTTTTTGGATATTGCCCTTCCCCCAAATCATTCCTCCATACAATTTTTGGTCTTTTTCCTCAATCATCCCCAGTTTCAAATCTCCTCTCTCTCTCACTCTCTCTCACCTTGTAATACAGTAGAGCCACAGATAAAGTTAGCCCGTTCATATCCTGCTCACAACTATTATATCACCATCAGTTCCACCTCCAATGCTGCTTGAAAAATACCCACGGTTCACTCTCTACAAGCAGGCAATGTCATGCTGGATTTTGGGTGGCAACCACAGCCGACCTAATAACCCCCACACAGAAGCACACATACTCTGCACATAGATGGAAGTATACTCGGTCTTTTCTGTGACGTTAAATAGATGTTAACGTCTGTAGCATGACATTGCCTGCGTAAATGACGTCTGTAGTCTGCTAACTGCATTGTTTTGTGAAATCAGGACTAATATCTTTTTGACAACAGTTCCCATAGCTGCTTTTATATGAATTTTTGTTGTGTCCGTTTTGGTTGACGTTGTATTTGGCCACCTCCTACTGTACATGTCACCATCCATCAAATGCTCGCTGGGTTCACATTCTTTCTGACTGAGACCCTCCAGATTGTATTCAGATTCAAATTCAGGTGTAAATGCATCAAAGATGCACTGAAGATCTGATCACTAATCAAGTGTAAATGCAATGCGTCACTAATCCACATATAGCAACAATAGAAAACAGATCCAGCAAGGAAATAGTCAGACAAGTTGTCAGGTAGCAACATCCTTGTCAAAAAACAATTGTCAGGATGCTGGCGCGTAGGGAACAAGCGAGATGAAGTGCTAACTTTAAAGGCCGTAAATAGTATGAGAGGACGTGATGTCCGCGGCAATCGGCGTTTGGCGAAGAATTTGATTTCAATGTGTATACCAGAGACACATTTTAATGTCATCCAGCTAAATCATCAGTCTGGACACAAAGTGCTTTTTCATGCAAGATCTAAATGACTAATGCTGCATTCACATTGGGCATTTGCAATACCAGCAAACCAGATGTTCATTTTCTTCAAAAGGAAAATGTAGTCAACAACACTGGCGTAAAGTGCCACCTAACGTGCCTGCAGACCTAACTAGCAACGAAAGTTTAATTTTTCCAATTTCTGCGGTAAAGACAAACCAGATGATGAAAATATGTATTCACATATGTTTGTCCACCTGTTCTTGTTTTGTTTGACAGATCAGTTTGTATTGCATCAATGTGCATGGAATAGCCAAACCTCTTGTTTATCAACATCACCTTGGTACTGAGAAGGTCGTTTTGTAGGCCACAACACGAGCATAGCAGTTGCGTCTATGTGTTTTGTCTATTAAGGGCTGGTGGAAGCTGCAGCTAGGTGATCAGTCACCGGCCAAGGATAGTTAGTTGGAGTGTTTCCACTGCCGTCGGCCTCTCTTTATCATCATGACAAAGCTGCAGCTACACCGCAGGGCCACTTAACAGTCAGTTTACTCCTGCTTACTGTACAGGGAGAAAACAGGCTCCCTATGGATGGAGCAATATTTAGAGGAGTTAATACTGGGCAAACACACACAGTAAGTCTCTCAATTCAGTTTCAATTCAGACTTTATAGGCTTGACTGTTCAGAAACAATATTGCCAAAGCAGTACACAAAATGCACATTTTCAAAAACCAACAAACAAACAAGAATTTATACAGTCAAACCTTATTGAGATGATAAAATACTATTCGGTAGTACACAATGATCTATATGTATAATAGAGATTACATTTCTCCTCATGTCTAACACAACTCATTTGTATGTATTTAAGTGAACATGCACTTATACACACACACACACACACACACACACACACACACACAGGAGGAGGAAAACAAGGCTGTAGAGGAAGGAAGAGAATATAATAGTAGAGAATATCAATATCTCTGAAAATGAAGTGAAATATGAATTGCATTGATGTTCACGGTCCTCCATAACACCTTCCCCCTCTGGCACAAATACACATGTACACATGTACATACACACACAAACACAGATCAGATAGAGAGTTTCATTCTCACACCGTGATCGGCTTCTTTTCATATCACACAGTAGAAACCATTTCAATTCATGATGGAGTGTAATGCAAAATGCTCCACTTGCCAGTCATAGAAACTAAAATGAAAATAGCATTCAGGACCTGAGTCAGGGTGCTAGCAATACCACTGATATGAGACAGGAAGAATGCATCATCTTGTCCCGTTAGGTCTCTTGTTAAAGATCTTTCTGTAGGATACACTGTCTGTATGGTATGTGTGGAAATCACAACACAGCATGTATTCATGCTTTCATTTTCTCATTTATATACATTGCATGCATATCTTTTGAGTTATCTTTTGAAACTGCCCTCATTTGCTCTATTTTTGTCTTCTGTCATAATGTCTGTGTGTTTCTACCGTAAGTCAATTCTGCACAATTTGCAAGAAATCGTGCACTAAAATACATAGAAAGCAACACATAGAATCAACCAATTTTTGTGGCGATGGTTTCATTTTTCTACAGCCATCATACTATGCTGACAAAATGTTTTTGAGCATGATATATTAAGATAAATAAATATTCTACACGTAGCCGCTTTAAGTTACCTGCTATTCTTGAAATAATTTGTCTTAATTTTGTGCAATGTGTGAGGTTTTTTTTAAATGGTGGAGATCACATTTTGGAAGGAAACTCTTCATATGTGCTGTGGGTTTTTCCCCTCGTATGGAAAGTGCAGCGAGCAGTATTGGAATAAAAGTGACTTTGTGTGTTTGAGTAAAGCCCTAAACACGAACAAAACTGAAACTAAAATGTCACGCACTGAGTTATCTGTTTAATGTCGGGCTGTCAGTAGGTGATTTGACATTGTTTCTAAACATGTCAGGAGAATACGGCTTACGTTCGTTATGGGACAAATCCATGTGATTTTTAAAAATTGCCTGTATTACTGATTGCCATATGATTAATAGACGCAATAAATGAAGGACCACCATGATGAAGAGAGTGCAGAGAGAGCAGAAGTCGTATTAAGACATTTTTTAGCGCAGCTTTAGTCAATTTTGTTGACAGTGAAAGTGACCATTGATCAACATTTCAGTATTGTGCCAAAAATAGACAGAAAAACTCATTTTTCATCAGATTAGTGTAAATTGTATATTGTATAAGGCCTTACAGGAAATGAAATGGGCCTCTGTCTTATTCTCTGCCATATAAGGCATTGATTATAGATGACCCTATAAATGGGCCTATATGACATATTAAGTGTATAGTTGTTGATCTTTCAGCCAACTGCATTCCTGTAAACTATCTTTATCTCTAACTTACTTTATTTTCTTAAACACAAACACATCATGCATGTACATTGTGCAGTAATGTAGAATGCAGAAGTATGTAGAAAAATATAATAAAAGACGGATGAGGTTAGTTGGCTCTTTGCAAATCCCAGTGAGGGATGAGGTGATTGAGAAGACACATGGTAATATGGCTTCTATCAGCACACAATATGTCTAATCCTTCTGTCAGATATAAACACACACACACACACACACACACACACACACACACACACACTGTTTAAACTGCAGTCTGATAATGTAATGGCAGGGTAGCAGAATGTCCCACTAATCCATGAAGATTGTTTTTATCTAAATCCACAACTCCCTCTTTCTGTTCTCTCATGTCTTAATGTCCACAGGATTTCTCTGTGGAAAGGTTCATGGTAACATAAAACACTCTTGTTTTTCTATCAGCCTGCAAAACCATGTCCTACTTCCCTGTTTTTTTGTTTTATTTCATTGTCGTCTGTGTGTTTCAACACATTTCCTGATTCTGGGACCACATTAAACCAACAGAAGTGCATTATAAAGAAATACGTGAGCATCAAGTAAGTTTAGCATGTCAAATTGACACTGTGCCCAATTGCAACACTTTGCAACAACACCCATGAATTATTGTAGCGCATATAAGATCCTTTGACAGGTGGTGTAAACACTTTTTGTCAATCAGAATGGCCATCATCGCCAGCAAGTCAGGCAAGCAAGGGAGAGGGTTTTCCATCACAACGTTTCAGATCAGATCAACCAACACTCCATTTATAAAGGGTACTTTATAGGGCGCAACGGTGCCAGCCTTGGTGGATTAGTTTTACTGCTGAAGCACGCCATTTATGCTTGCAATTGGTGATGAAGGGGGCTGTTTGGTTGTGCAGTGCTCTGTTTGTTTGCTCCACGGCTTGATTTGTACTGTGCTCTCTTAGCTAAAGCAAGTGAAGCACAAGACAATGTTCAGATTACCCTTGCAACGTGAATCTGGACCTGAATCCCTACCAGCGCCAGGGGTGCTGTCCGGCAGTTGACCCAGACCTGCCTGTGGAAGTGGGCAAGAGAAAAGAGCATTTCCCAACAGGGAGCAACACAATATCACGTTACCATTATGGCCTTATCCTTTACCTTCCAATGCTCAGCCTTCAAAACAGAGAGGAAAAAACAATTCATAATTCTTTTTACAACAACCTTTCTGTATTGTTTTCAGACCATTCACAGTATAATGACTATAGAGCAGTGCTGAGGATAATGTTTACATTGAGTGAAGACAGAGGGCATAAACTGCATAACCTTAATGGAAGGCTTCATATAGTAAGAGATGTAATTTCCAGTTTGCTTTCTGTAAGTAGTAAGTTCCTCAATGATCCTATAATTCAGTCAGGAAAAGCTTGGTATGGATTTCTACCCCCCAAACTGCACTACAGCCATCAGGCTCCAGGCCTTGCCATCAGCCATAGTGAGAATGTTGAAAGCTGCTCCACCGCTCACGTTGTGTTCCCATTGCATTGTGTTGCATCACATTTCGCTGTGTCGTGTCCAGTGGATGCAAGGTAGAATTTTTGATGGCTGATGCATATGCTCATTAGATCAATGCATGATCATGAGAAACAACGTTGAGAATGGTTGTCTTCTGGTGTACTGACTCACATAAACAATCCAAATGAATGGAACATGTTTAGGCCTTTTATAAGTTAACATCATAGCCTATGTGGATTGACCAAAGTGACAAACATGCTCCAAAAAGCAGATAATTGTAACCTACTATGCCTACATGCATGTCTGCCTGTACTGTAGTTCTTTCCATCTGTGCACATACCAAAACTGTATTGATGCACATCAATGAATGTGATCAAGATGCTTTCCCCTCTGCTCCTTCAAAAAAAGCCACTTTGCGGTGCAGCTAGCATGACACACTGACGTCATGCTGACGGCAACGGAGTTTGAGGGTAACGTGAGGACTGTCATTCCTCCAACTTTTGATGGTTCATCTAATGTGCTAAAACTGCTTCAGCACCCCTTTCTCTACGCTCAGCCAATTCTCAGTAGGCTGAGGGGGCGTGATCCTGTTGACATGGATAGTAAGTCCCATTTCTGATTGGCCATCATGTCTGAAGCTGAAGCATCAAATCCCATGCCAACTAGAAAGTGCAATTAAAGTAGCAACACAGAGGTTTCTCTCTCCATTCATTCAGTCTCTAGTCCTTTAAATAACAATTTAAACTCCCTGCCTGTCTTTTTACCCAGCCATTAAGCTAAAGGATGGAGCTGCAATCAGAGGAGTGACTGCCTTGCAACACACTCTTAGATATCTACATATCTCCCATGAAACAGTCCTCTGCCACGGTTCCACAGAACTCCATCCTGCCACTAAATCACCACCAACCGAGAGGAGAGGCCTCGTTCCTGGGGTAGTGAAGCAACGCGAGCCCCTGCTGACCTCTCCTGCACTCCACCATCATTTGCATCGGTAAATCAGTCCGCCGACTGCTTTCCCAAGACCACTCCGACCATGAAGGTCAGGGATAGGGAGGATGTGACCTCATAGGTCGTAGGTCGTAGGGAAAGCAGTCAAGGCCCCTGAGAAGGAGTATCCCAGTGAGAGGGGATCTGATGGATAGAGGCAAAATAAAGCAACAGAAAGGCAAGGTTTGGGTGTGATGGATAGAGGAGTAGACTTGTAAAATTACATTCTAGTGTGGTCTGGCATGTAGGGAGGGAAACGTTCAGATTCACACACAAACTCAAAACACACATCTGCGCACACATACACACCCTGACACACTCGGTGAAATGTTTAGTTCAAAGAGTTCTTCGCTGCCAACCGTGTTAAACAGCCACCAGTTGAAAGCTAAATATAATAATTGGGAAAATATATTAATTGTGTAAAATTGTGATTGTTACCCTTCAGATTGTGTAGTGAGGGTTCCCATTACCAAGCAGGAGAATCACCAGGAACCACATCTAATTCTTAGATGTCAATCAGATTTTAAAGTGATACTGTCTAATGGAAGGTAGTTCAGACAGACTGCTACAGCTCAGTCAGTTGACGTGTCAGCTGAGCTCACGCACTGCCATTGCAAATTGTACATTTTCTGATTCATGCTGGACATGAATCTCCCACCCCACCACCACCCAGAATCCACCTGTGGGCTCTGGTTGATAGTCCCCCCAGGGGGTAATGCTATTGATGCTCCCTGCCTCACTTGGCTGTCTTAATTACATTGCACAGAGGGTGATGCAACAGAGCCTTGACGCCAAAATAAAATCTGTATGTACATTTCTTAATAAAAAAAAGGTTCATAATCAATATGAGGCATTTGACTGAAGGGATATTTATGGCTATGTTTATATGCACAGTAGTAGCCCGGCTATAGACCGTACTCAGTTTCAGTTCTTATACCATTTAAGCTGTTCACTTTTGATACCCTTTGACTAAGTCACCCTGTTGAAACTAGTTAATAGACAGATATTCCTTTCCCCCCATGATGGTACCAACAGTAATAGTAAATATTGTTCACCGCCATGTTTTTAGTTGACATCATTCCCGCTGCCATACCCATTACGCTGTGTGTCTGCACAGATGGTGAAAAACACAAATGAAAGGAGTGAATTGTTATCCGGGTTTCTCCTAATAAGAGTGTGAGTTTAACTGGGTTATTCTAACCTCGTTACGGCGTCTACATGCGTCGACATGAAACCACATTACTGAGTAACCAGGTTAAGAAGGGAATTCTCCATGCATGTAACCAGTGACCTGTTAGAGGACGATGTTGATTAGGTGATACTTTATTGTACAAAAAGCCATCTCTGACTGAAAACAGAACACACACACACACACACACACACACACACACACACACACACACATAGCGAAGGCACTTCTGGAATGGGAGTGAGGTGAAAATAGCATTTTCTTCTCATCTGAGGCTTCATTCAAGGTTAGCCAAGCGAGAAAGAGCTTGCCATGCGATGTGTTATAGCGCTGCCTCACAGTTCGGAGTCTCTCAGAACAGGAACACTGACGTCTCCTCTGCCTCTCCTTGTTTTGCTGGGGAGCTTTGATGGCGTTCAGTGGGGGATCCTTGTTGTTTGAGGTACTATGTATTGGGTTTAAGCAAACAGCGTGATAATTAAATAAATTCAGGGGGGGGGGGGTGTACAAAGCCACAAGTTTGGCAATTTCACACAATTAAAGAGGGGGAGGGGATCACTTTGATAGAATGTAGGTACAGTAGAAGTGTGGAGGATTTTTTATTTTAATCAAAAGCAAATTAATAAGCCTTATGGCCAATTGAATCATGTTTTAAAAAGCAATTTCTAATTAAAATCTATTGGCTGTGATTCACCACATTTAATCCCAATGTTGTCCAATGAAAGCAATCACTAGTAAGCAATAAAAGCATAAATATTAGGAGGTTTCTATGATGTATCTCTTTTTTTCTCAGTGACTCCGCGCTAAGTTTCACATATTCGGTGTGTTACTGGGTTCACTCTCAGGTTCAGGGTCCTCCATAGGCCTATTGAGAAGAGAGAGAGGGGGGGGGGCGGCTGAGAGAGAGAGATAGTGAGGGAGAACTCGTCAAAAATTGATAAGATGCTGAGAGTGTGAGAATAACAAGTTTTTATGTGTTTCTGCCTGGGAAAATCGCTGCCCCCCGTTTCAAAGAATACAATTTCTAATAGATTGCAGGTGTAAGGTCAGACTGTCAAGCGTGTGATGATCAATAATGTATTGAAGGATTTTTATTAAACACACAGCTGTATAAATACTTAGGTTATATAATATTATTATTATATTATATTATTATTTATAGTAGTTGTACTAATAGTAGTACTGTTAGTAGTACTGTTAGTACTGGGTTTCAATGGTGAGTTTCAGTGTCCCTGTGCTGTTACAGGCGTTTCCACTCTACAATACAATTCTGGCAAAAACATTGAATACTTCAGCTAACAGCAATCTCAATCCATAAATATCAACTTTGGCCTTGTTGGTTATACCCAAATAAACGCTACTGGTTCAAAGGCGATGCTCTTCTCCCCTGCCTTTGTTCTTTTTCTCTTCACTTCCTCTTCATCGTGTCAGCGCTGCAGTCAGCTGAGCAGTATTTCCAAATAGACAGCTCATGTGAATGATCCCATCAATATCTGTTTCCCCTCATCAGCAGGTTTACAGTAGCTGTCTACGGCAATTGAGCAAGTGTGTATGTGTGTGTGCAGGTGTGTGTATGTGTGTGTGTGTGTGTGTACAACAGATGGTCCTCTGTAGGGAGCGAGGTGTGCATGTGCCCATCTCCTGTTGTCCCTCCAGGACCCATAAAACATGTAGAACAAACAGGCTAATTAGTCCTCTACAGACACACACACACACACACACACACACACACACAGGCTTGCTCCACCTGCTCATTCAAATTGCTGTTGTCATGTGAAAACCTCATAACTACAGTTCGGGTGATTTTCATGTTTCAACTTCAATTGAAAAATTCCATCATAGAGTGACAAAATTCTACTGCCTGTGGGCTTCATGAAACACTTTCACCCATTGGATAAACTAAATAAATACATGGCGGTCAAGCTAACACAAGACTTTTCTTAGTTCCTTCATTTCAAAGGTTTTCACCCAACTGTGACAAATTGAGTGTGGGGTTTATCTTTTAATATTCTCCAGAAGCGTGTTGTCCAAGTAGCGAAGGGAGGCAGCGTATCCTCAGATAACCTCTTCAACTTCAGTAAAAGGTAAAAAAAATACCCAACTATATAAAATATTCTCTCTGAGTGTGGGAAATATTCTGACACTGCACTGACAACCAGATAGAAGCAATCTTGTCACTGTGCCTTTGGTCTTTATTAAAAATACAGCAAGGTGTTATGAGGGGATGTTAATAAATGATAGTAAAGGCCAAAAGTGACACTAAAGTATACGAGTGGAAACTAGCTTAGCAGCTGAGTGTACTCACTAATTCATCAATTATAACTCTCTACTACAACTTTAGCATTAGCATTAGCATTTTACAAAAAATCCTTTCCCATCACTATGATTCTTTACAGATCCGTTGACTATAGCAAGCATTAGCATGTATGTGCTCTGTCTGGTTGTTGGAAAACAACCTTGCACACTGATGCTGCTAAGAGGTGCAAAGAGCACCTTGGTCTGACACAAAAGCTATTTTCTCCTGCAGCATCCAAGAGGGGTGAAACCTGTAGTCTATTAACACCTCCACAGGGTAGCGCTTCTTCTCTCTTTCTGTCTCTCTCTCTGTTTTTCTTTCTATCTGTCTCTCTTTCTGTCTCTCTCTCTGTTTTTCTTTCTGTCTGTCTCTCTTTCTGTCTCTCTCTGTTTTTTTTTCTGTCTGTCTCTCTTTCTGTCTCTCTCTCTGTTTTTCTTTCTGTCTCTCCTTTATATCTCACAATTTTGCAATAAGTTTAACTATGCAATTCCAGCATTTAAAAGGTTTTGAAAGTGCATTGGTGACAACACATAATCAGAGGGTAACGGATGTTATATGTATATATGATTGCATTATTATATAATCAATCACAACCCACTACTGCTGGGTTACTGCTTGGGAACGTATAATGTATAATGTGACAAATATAACACGTTTGTTTAATATAATAATGACAACACACAACTCCATTGCAAAACAAATCAAAAATGGATTTGGATATTCTGAAACATCTGTAACATATCCATATGCATCATGACCTCCCAGAAATCTCATACCTGCTGTTTCTCCCATGGATAAGTCTCCATAGTGGTTGCATGACCATTAGCTGGCACACATTGTCAAGTGCATTGATTTGTTTTTGTCTTTGGATGAAAGCATGAAATATGACCAACATTAACTGCCACCAAAGAAGAACAACAACAGAATGTATTGTATGCATCGACTAAATCTCTCTCCTGTGAGGTGTGGTGCATCAATCTGGAGATATGCATGTATGTACCTGCAAGCCTATACAGACACACACACACACACACACACACACACACACACACACACACACACACACACACACACACACACACACACACACACACACACACACACACACACACACACACACACACACACACACACACACACACACAGAAACAAGCACATATTTACTATTATCTTGAGTTAACCAGCACTGTGAAAGCCCAGATGGTCACATATGAGACACAAAGGAAGAGAGAAAAAGGACAGATGAAGGACAAATGTGTATTTAGCAAGAACGATTGTGAGAGGGAACCTGCTGAATGTGAATGTGAATGTGTACACACCAGTGTTGGGTGGTAACGTGTTACAGTAATACAAATCAATACAATCAACAAATAATTGATTTTGTTATCAAAATATCATAACAATATCATCTAAATATCATTTCGATGTTGAATTATCCAGAAAGTACATCCCAGCACCATCCCCAGATCTGTTTTACTCGCTGTCCTCTCAGAGATATTTTTGAAGGGAAATAGTAATAAGGTTTCTCGGTGTCAAAGTATTCCCACTACTTACTTATCCAGTAAAAGGACAACAAACAAATTGGACATCAACACTGTTCATTCACAGGAGAGGAAAATGGTTATCCTGGTTTTTGAAGGTATTTAGAATTGAAACATAAAAGTAATATAACAAGTAATGCAACAAATTCACTGATTTTTTTTTTGTTACTTTTGGAACGAGTAATAAGTAATACACTACATGTTTTAACAACAAGCCCCACCACTGGTACACACACACACACGTTTCATGGTTCCACATCCTCAGTGTGTCAATGGCAGGTAAGACATTGGCCATAAGTTACTGTGAGCTATTGTGTCTACGAACTCTAATACACTTGGTTAGACAGATGCTCGGCACCCAAATATGATCTGTCACATCCATAGTCGGAGTGTTTATTCAAGCACATCCTGGATAATTCAAACATGTCACACTGAGAGAGATAAGCAGACAAGACCACCAAGGCCAGGGAGCTGACAAATAAGAGGAGATAGCCAACACTTGTTTGTAGATTATATGTAACGTAAGCTGTATTTGGTGTATCTGTGTGTGTATTTACAGTATGTCTGCACAGTACAGCGTGTGTTTGTCTAGATAACATCAAATCCCATCCACGTCAGAAAAAGCGTTCTGGGTTGCATCAATGCATAAATTGTTAAATTGTTGAAGAGTGGTGAAGCTTATTATTATGAGCTTCTTCTTTTATTGTGTGAAACGTCATTTGCAGTAACAGGAAATGGCTATTGTATGCTGTCTGGGGCATATGCAAGGTCAACCAAAGAGATGGGAGAGCGAAAAGCTGTGTGTGTGTGTGTGTGTGTGTGTGTGTGTGTGTGTGTGTGTGTGTGACTTTGTTTTGCTCCTCCTTAGGGGCCTTTCATTGAGTCACTGTCAAGCATCTCCAGTCATGGGATAGAAACTGCTCTGTGTAGAGCTGCTTCTGTCTGACTGTCCAGTCATATGGATTATGTGTGTGGGTCTGTGTGTGTGTGTGTGTGTGTGTGTGTGTGTGTTCTCCAGGGTAAGACAGAGATGAATGTGTGTTTGTCAGTGATGAATCTCCTGAATCTGTGAAACACTAGTGTCCTTGAACCTCAAGGTCTGCCATATGCTGCCCAGGACAGAGCCAGGGGAAAGTGTGTGTGTGTGTTTCATGGCTGATGTGGGGTAATACCCTCAGGCTCTGTTTTCAGACTAGCATGGGGTCCGCTGGATGCCGTCTGTTCCACAGAGGTCATCGGATCAGTTTAAGTGTGGCCGTCACCGTCACATCAACCTTTCTGTCAGGTTTTCAGTGTGTTGCCTGACGGGTGCTTTTTCCAGTAACAAGTAACAACAATTACGTGTCCTTGAGCAAGAAACTATAAGAAACTAACATCAGGATAAGCCAGCAAAAAGTATCCACTATGCTCCACATAGCTGTTGGGATCCCACTTACCAAACAGTAAATATACATCATATTGAAATTTACAGCCATTTTTGAAAGATCCTGTTATTAAGTTTTCTCCAACTTTGATTTTGACCAATTTAAATAGAATTTGCTCTGTCTCAATTACTGATAAAAGAAGCAATAAAAGGTAATTTCCCTGTCAGAAGATATAGAGTTTTCTTTTAAATATGGTCCAAAAATAAATATTGTCACATTCTGTGATACATTGACATTGGACAGAGATTGCCTCTTATCTTTTAATAATATTGGATCACGGTTTTAAATGACTTCCTGGCTTGACCAAACTGAAAGAGAGGAGCCAGAGGAGCAACTCACACACAAGTTCTCACTGTCTCTCATTTCCTCTCAGCTCACTCTGTCTGAAATGTTTACAGTCTCTACTTTCACACTTTGACTGTGAAATGTAAAGTGGAAAAATCCAAGCCCTCTCTTTACAATGCCTCCTCCAACACGCTTCTTAGATACAAAATAAAACGTTGAAAAGGTAACAGTATCCAATAACATGTCATCTACTTCCATAGGAGATGGATGGCAATGTCGGCTGTGATCCAAACACTAGATGGGAGCCTCTGTCTGAGGGAGATGATTGTTTAAAGACTGAGCTCATTTTCTCTCAACATGCGAGAAGTGCGAGCAATTTATTCCATAAATAATCTTAAACCATTGAACAGATTTCATTGATGTCCATTGTTCAGTAATGATGGGTGGAAGGATTTTTCTAAAAACAAGAAAAGCTGCCACCCCCCTCTCTCATACTCCATGCCCCCCTCCTCTACACTGCAGAAAATCTTAGCGAGTAGTTTCATATCCAGTTTTAAAATCTTCTTTTTCTCAAAACAAGTGGACAGTTCTGCCAAAAAGGGTGAGATCATTTAACTTGTTTCCAATGCAGTTTGATCTGTTTCAGGAATTTGCTACTATCTTGAAACAAAGCAGAATAGAGCGGATCACACTATGACAGTTCAAGAAAAGTCTTGCAACAAATTGATTTCCATCGGAAACCCCTACTTTAAAAAGAAAATCAACACTCAAGACTAATTTACTGTAGTGTGATGCCCAGTTATCCAAGGTGGCTACATCATTTGTTTTTTTTGTTACATCGTGGATGTCTGTCTATTGTTGACTAGCTAGATCTTGGCTGGGTCATCTCTGTATAGTCCTTTGAAACAAGGGCTATATAAATAAACTTGACTTGACTTGGACTATTATATAATTTATCAATACTACACTGGCTGTCTATGGGAACCCCTTAACCTGTATTAATTCTAAGATATTTTGATTCCACACAAGTACGCATGACGGTCTTTTGGCATAAAATGTTCAAATCAAAAATAAAATTGGCTCTCAGCATATTTTTGGATGGAAGCTCCAGACAGGCTAATGTGAGAGAGGTGGTGTTATCGTGACCGCGACCTGCAGGCTATCCATCTACCAGTCAGGACAGGAAACCCACTGTCCTTCTCTTTGTCTGTCACACAAACACAGACAGTCCCAGTCCCATTAAACCGATAGGGGCCTTTAAATAAATAGACAGCGAGCAAGATAAGACCATGTAAATGTTTGGGAAGAATGAAAGGAGGGCAAGAGAGAGAGACGTGGTGTGTCACATCACACATGTACGTTATGAGAATAGCAAGTAACTGTACAATAACAACATCGGTATTGTTTTGTTCTCATCCAACTCTTGAGTGTGGGGAATAGAAGTGACAAAACTGTTGACGTAAGTGTTTTTATATGTGCTTTATTGCCCATGCTGCAACACCAATCTAGAGACGAATCTCTGTTCCCTCAGATCCATTTGTCTCTTAGGAGAGAGCGTGAGAAAATGACACCAAGAGGAAAGAGGTTAGTGTTTGGCTGAAAGATTGGATTAGGCTGAACAGATGGATATACATCCAAAACATATTCAGATACTGGTTATTGAGTCACTCATGTTTATTTTAGCTCTGAGTCCTACACGTTGTAGGCCTCCTCAGGAGGTTTGCTGAGCCAAAGGATGGAGTAACAGTTTCATTACTGATCGTCCAAGTGGCTGCAGCCTGGTGCAGACCCTCCAGGACCACAGTGCTCCAGATCAGCACTCCAGATCCACAACAAGAGCTTTCCAGTCAAGGTGACCTCCAGGAGCTCTGTCTGCAGCTTCTCCTACAGCAGTCTGCCTCTCTCCGACTAAGGCAAAGCACTGGAAGATCAGAGGAAGTTTCTTACGGGCCCCTATACTCCCATCTGGCTCTCCTACAGCAACACTTCTTGCCAACATTGATTCACAATGAGAAACCCTTTAGAAAGAAGAGAAGAGAAGAGGAGAGGAGCTGATTCAGTCTTCAATCCAGCTATGGGTTTTCATGGAAAGAATGAGCTCTGAAGTCATCATCCCTGCCTGGAAAATGAGAAAGATGATAATAGTAGTTTGTCAATTACAATCTACAAGATATGTGACTTCTACCTGTCATGTGAAAAGTAAAATACAAATATTTTACTCTACATTGCACCCTGTTGCTGTTTATTATTTTTACTTCTACATATATTATGAGACTTAGTGTGCTCTAAGATGGTCATTCTCTTCTCCACCTGAGGCCCTCTGATGGGTCCTTGATCTAATGTGAAAATAATCCAAGAACACTCACAGCATATTTCAGGTTGGTTGTTTGGTGAGTCGTACAATATCAGAGTGTGTGTGTGTGTGTGTGTGTGTGTGTGTGTGTGTGTGTGTGTGTGTGTGTGTGAGTGAGTGCTACATCCAGGCTATGTGCCAAGATGCCGGATGTGAAGAGGGGAGTATGGAAACAGCAGGTTTAGTTTGCCCTAAGTTTATTGTTTATATGGAACATAATTCAATTGCCTCTCCTCTCCTGTTTCAAGTCATGAATAACAGCACTGTGTGTGTGAGTGCATGTATGTGTGTGTTGAGTGCCAGTTTGAGTGTATGTGTGTGAGTGTATGTAGAAGTTAATGAATAATAGCAGTCTGAATGCGCTAATGGACTGTGGCCAGTAAACACTGTGTTTAAGATGCTCACAAGCTGCACCCGCTTTGAAGGATGATAGATGGGCTGAATTAAATAAAGGGATTTTCTTTCTTTCTTTCTTTCTTTCTTTCTTTCTTTCCCTCCTCCCCCCCCCCCCCGTCCCAGCCTGCCTCTGCTTCTTATAAAGAGGAAATTGCACTCAGACGTCCTCATGCTGCCAAGTTCATTCCCTGAGCATGCATTGTGCATGCTGGATAATTATTGGTGTTTTTCAGAAGACAAACTCAGATCCTTGGAGAAAGTATGTGTGTGGGTGGGTGTGGAGGCGAGGGGCGTATGATTGTGTGTCTTTGTGAGTGTGTGTGTGCGCTTGTGTGAGTGCATGCATGTATCGGTGCATGTGCGTGAGCATGGGTGGGCATACAGCATCGCGGGTGTTGAAGTGCTTGAAAAATATGAGCATCATTAATACAACTGAAGTGATGAGTTACGGTGTTGGGTTTACCTTAACGTTACCTTAGGGAGGATTGCGTTTTTAAATGTGTGTAAATATTTTCACTAATGTTTCTATTGGTGAAAATATTCCAAAGCTTTTCACGAGGGACACGCTGCTTTTGTTTTCCATGTTTATGGGAATGTTCCAGTTGAATCTTCAGGGGTCTATAATTGGTATACTCCTTCTCCCTGAAATAATTGACAATTTCCTCAGAAATATTGTGATTATAGTGATTACAGAGGTATTTGAATGTAAACGACAGCTATGAATTTAAATGTACTGTACATTAGAATTAGAAAACACGACTAAGGGAGATCTGTGTCTCATAAATGGGGAGAGCAGCACTGAATCACTGATGGAGGAGATGGAGTTTTCTAATTAAATAGCAACATAAAAGTCTCTCTCTCACACTGTCCTGCTCTCTGGCTCTCTTGCTCTCTTACTCTCACACACACAGACACACACACACCACTGTGTGTGCAGCAAAGCAGGAGGTCTCAGAGGCCTAATCGCAGAGCTAGCAAGGTACCGCCATAAAACTGACAGGCCAACTAATTATCTCCAAAATTACAACATCTTAATGTTCAGGCTCACAGCAACGCTCACTAGGAACAGAGGGCTGTGTTGGTGTGTGTGTGTGTGTGTGTGCATGCATGCGTGTGAGTGCCTGTTTGTGTGTGAGTGGGAGTGTTGATAATGTGGGTGGGCATGCACGCATATACACCTGCATGTGTGTGTGTCTGCATATAGGCATCTGCACGTTTGTGTGTGTGTGTGCGTGTGTGTGTGTGTGTGTGCATGTGTGTGTGTGTGTGTGTTTATTATGCAGACAGCTGGAGGTGGCCTCCTGCATGCAGAGTAGAAAGGAGAAATGTGTGTTGCGGCTCTTTGTTCTTGTTCTGCCCTGCTTACCCTCTTTGGTCTCTGAAAACAACAAAGCAGCAGAAGGCTTCAGTATTGCAGACAGTTCAAAATGAACACAGAAATCCACCATGGCCACTACAGCTGTATGATACATACATATTTCTGTCCTGCATCATTCCCTCCCTTTCTTTTCGCCCTCTGTTTTCTTATTCTCTTTCCTGTCCTCTTTGTCTTTTGCCTTTATCCCATGAGCCCCATGTAATCCTATGGCTGTGTTCTCGTCTGATGTCCTGTAATGTTCACATCCATACCTAATCCTGCTGCTGGGCAATCAGCTGGCTGCTCTGAAACCCTCATCGGCTTATTCTGTCTGGATAAGTCTCAGGTGTGAGAGAGAGAGAGAGGGGGAGAGAGAGAGAGAGACTAGCCCTGTACATGTAGAAATACACACCAACCCAGATCCTTCATGAAGAAGGTAGAGAAATACACACATAATATATGAATTGTATTTACAGTAGATTCTTTGTTCATTTCTGCCAGTAAACCAGTTATATGCATAACAGAAAGAAAGAAAGAAAGAAAGAAGAAAGAAAGAAAGAAAGAAAGAGGCTGAGTCTGTCTGTGGTAAATCCGGAGGTGAATGTAATCCTGGGTTTCTATTACAGTAGATAGGCAGTGTGATAAGCACTGTGCAAATACCATCATCGATTCACATCTCTGCTGAGGCTCCAATACTCTGTCGGGATGCGGACACAGGATTACACAAGGAACAGGAAGGGATTTACCCTGATCTCATTCTGCCCCTGACAAAAACACCACAATGCTGATATGTCAGGCTACAGTAAGAACAGAGCTCGTATTATTAATAGAAGCACTGATGTATTTCCAGTGTAAAAGTCACTGTTGGTTAGACTGATATAATGGTTTGCTTATATATCTGGTGATATAGGCCTTTTATATATACAGACAAAATCAGATATTGGCCTGTCAGTGTTGCCCACCTCCCATACAGTTCCTCCTTTTTTTACTTTTCAGGGGTGTCAGTCTATAAAACCTGTAATGAAACCTGCCTCACCGTGCCTTAAGGAGCTGCTACGCACTTCATTAGTATCGGTTTCAGTAGAGAGCTTTAGTGTCCCATTATGGTCTCAATGCTTTTTCACTCTAATAAGGGAAACACAGAATTTGTTTGCATGAAAATAGTCAAATTTAAAGATATTTCTTTCAAAATATCGGTCTAACCATCATTGTTACTCTTTTCGAACATGGGGTGCAATAGAGGATAAAATGAAAATGTTGAAAGAGATTTCTCTTTGTTTCGCCCACCTACACACACACACACACACACACACACACACACACACACACACACTGCATAGAAGCAGCAGGTGTGAGTCACACTCTTGCTAATGCCTCAAGGTCATCATCATTAACTCTGTCCCTGATTAGTCAGGAAAAGTGAAAGCTCTGCCACGAAGAGCTCATTGAGAATATGAATACTGCATGAGAACCGTGGTACAAAAGGTTTCAGGGCAAACTCCCTTTGAAAGTCCAATTCATTCTCATGTATTCCTTTCTTCTCCAAAGTATCGCGCACAAAGGCAAACTTTTTCTCACCGTCGAGAAAGTCTGGCTCTGGTAATTTTGTGAGAAGAGATGAGGGGAGACAGAATGGAGATGGAGAGACTGATGAAGGGAGATTGGCAACAGATAGGAAGGGAGATGGAGAGAAGGCCATGGGCGATGGACGGCTGGGTTGCAGGTGATGGAATGAAAGATTGATTTAGAGCGACTTCAGGGGCCAGTTCAGGTCAAAGCCACCATCTTTATTACTGTCCCAGACTATTCATCTCATCTCCTCGTAATGCCTGATGTCTGAGTGAGGAGAGAAGATAGAAAAGAAGGCGAGACAAGAGAAGAGAAAAGACGAGGAGAGGCGGGCGATGGGAAAAGGCTGGCAAGAGGATCAGAAAGAAGAAAATATGAATAGAAAAATGGTGGCACAGGAGAAGAAAGGGTTAGTAGAAAGAGAGGGCTGCAGAAATACAGGGCAGGATATGAGAGAGCTGACAGGTAGAAGGTTAATGTTCAGATCATTGGGATACTGTAAATTGTACAGCAACCTTTATTACTCCCAGGTCCATCTGTAATAGACGACCACGTTTCTTGGGACAAGTGGAACACTGACTGAAGATAAGATATTATTTGGTAACGGTGATGCGTTTTTAGATGTAGGTCACCAAACTATCAGCTCGGAGGGAACGTTGGTCCTGAACGCTCCCTAGAGACGACTTCACTTTTAGATATGGCTTCCAAATAAGATACTGGCAATTTTTGCTTCTCCATTATAATATCAAAATTGAACTCACTTAGGTTAAGATATAGCAAGCATTACACATTGCCATACCCAGTTGACACCCATGTAGACGACCATTGCTTGGCAGACGCTATTGTTGGATTGGTTCAAACACCACATCACGCTACAGTTATGAAATTGAAAGTGTCGCTGGCTGTGGCACCCTAAAAAAGGATATTACACAGAAACAAGACTTTGTTTTACATTGTAATACTTCAACCTTGCTGCCACCATAATGAAAGTATTGATAATGGTTGATAGTTCTGGATTATAGCACTACAGCGCCCTCTGGAGCTAGTCTTCATCACTACCCAGCTCCACTGGGGCAGACTTAATGATGACGTGATAACGTGATGCTATTGATCCCCAGAGGGATCTTTTCTCTAGTCCCCCTCAAAAGGGAGGTCCGAGTCATCGACAGAACAGCACCCCTGGAGCTGGTATGGATTCAGTGCTCAAGGATGTGAGTATGCTTGCTCATACCTAGACTTGAACCCGGGTCCGTAGATTTAAGGGTGGTCTCCCTCTCCTTACTCCCACATTGATAAAAATGTCTTCTTATAATAAAATAATACAGTACCTTCTGAATTTAAGAGGATAATGAAGTGATTAGTTGCTGAAGGAGAATGAAAGTAAAGCAAAGAATATGATCCAGTACATAAAAAATAAAACTAAATGGGGTGGAAACAAGGGAAAAGGGAAGCAGGGAGAAACAATATAAATGAGTCATTGAGACGCTGGCCAAGCACGCAATTCAATACAATATATCCTCAGTCAGAGCTTGTTTGTTATCTTAGTCTCTGCACTCTGTAAACTTTAGAAATGCTTTCATCTAATACCAGTGATATATGATTGTTATATTGACTGTTGACTCTTGCTGCACCATCACATAGGAAAGTGAAGGGCTTGCAGCTGTCATGTTGCAGTCTCTCACGGATAGTCTGCACCAAGAGCAAGCAGAGCTGCGTAAATGGAACATAGATGGATTTGTCCCATGGGAGACAGCAGCAAAGAGATGGAGAGGGGTCAAAGTTCAACGTCTAATGTCCACTGAGATGCACTGAGCTGGAGAGAATGGCTGTACTGAAAGGATATATATAGATATAAATAGGTATAGATGCACAAACACAACATAAACACACACACAAAGAACAGGTGTAGCTAATGAAGTGCTGCTCCAGTAGCTGCAATCCTCAGATGTAAAGCACAGATGAAAAGGTGAGGTCATCCCAGTAGAGAAAAAAAGACCAGACAGATGGAGAGAAGTAGAAAGAGGCAGTTGAGAAAGGTAGGGGACCACATGTAGGGAAGAGGAGGATCGCCTCCAGACAAAATCTCACATTCTGTATTATTCCTGTCTTGGGTCTTCGTCCGTTCTCTCATCATTTTCCATTATCTTGCTCTCCCTTTCCACTCATTTCCTGTGTGCAAGCAGTCATCCTTCACAGCAGGGAGAATTCCTCATCCACCCCATTCCCAGCTTCAGCCCCAGGCCATATATGGCTGTCTGCCCCAGATGCTATCACCCACCCACTTCAACCGCTGAGGAAGGAGTGTGTTTTCGGTAAGTAGGTGTATTGGAGCAGGTGGCCAGAATTAAAGCTGAGAATGATGTGCGATAGGGGCACCACCACATGATTGGACATCATCATCGTTATCATCACCTTCACCGAAGGATATGGCACTGTCTTCTTTTGACACATTGTATGTCCCTAGGAGACACAAAGAGAGGGAGGGAAAATGAAAGAATGTGTGAGAAAGAGAATTACACTTTTCTCCCCACTTGTATCGAAGAGTGAGGGAGAGACAAACATAGAAAAACAAAGGATTATCTACAGGGATACTCACATTCAGCTGAGAAATGCAATCTTAAACCTTCTTGTTTTCTTCCTGTTGTGAGTTCTTGTCAGTAATCCTAAACCCTGACCCTGGTGCTCTGCTCTCAATTTGCTTTCCGACCAGGTTTGGTGCTTCCTGTCGAGGCAGTTTCATTAAAGGTGCCATAGACGGCGATTTCAAGGCTCATTTAGCCTGGACAACACAAAGCCTGACAAATTCTCACCACAATGCCTGCACAACACCTTTGAAGAATTTGTCTTGTCATTCATGCACTATTAGAAAGAGACATATATGTGGTGTGCACAGTGTGAGATGCTCAACTTGCAATGATACTGGCATTTATGATTACCACTGAAAGCCATTCACTCGGTTGAATTTGAACCAAATTTCTGAAAGGTTGCACAAAATAAAATGTGAATTACGCCCATTAGCTGGGTTTAAATGAATTAACGTAGAACATCGCTACACTAGAGAGTCATTCAAGAATTGATTAGTTGTTATTGTTCTCTTGTGTCAGCTCGTTCATGCAGTTTGAAGATTAAAATCAAATGTACTTTCTTCTAATCCAACAACTAATGGATATTCTGGGAGGTCGATGTGGACAGATATTACTGAGATGTTACTATGTTATTTAATTGTTATTTAACAAATGCATTCCAATCACTCTTCACCATCTCAAGCAAGAGTAATACGCAGTAATACACAGCATAGAAGTACTTGGATGGACACCCTGCTGTCAGTCTGTGTCACACATTCGGTGATGCCTAAAAGAGTGCAGTGCTTTTATCTGAAATATCCATTGACGTAGTCTACTCTGACCATAAAACATGCACTTACCAATGATCACATACAAACAGAGTGTGCGTTCATTGATGATGCCCTAGAAAGATGATGCTTTGGTGAGTATGTACCCAAATGCATTAGTTGTGGCTGAGCTTAGACACATCTCCAATCATTGTTGCGCAACTTGGGGTGCTCGTTGGTCTTTTCAGTTTTTGCGATATTATACAGTCTAGGACCAGCTTATGTGGGATGTGGAATACTTGTGCTGGCCAGAACTTGTAGCTGGAAAGTTGCTGCTGGAAGTAGGATGAAGAACAGCAGAGTAGAGTTGTGATATATTCTGAATATATATGTTGCTCAACAACACTCATGTCTGCACCAGAGACACCTAAAAATCAAGTTTTGTACAGTACAATGAAACATTGTGAATATTACATTTGGCTTGATATCAGCTACGCTTCTCCATGGTGCCATTACAGTCCTCAGACGTGCCTTCACAGTAATAATCAGGATAATATAATAATCATATTAGTGTACATAGGGGAATCGTCACTATATGCCTCATACTGAAACATCACGCATCCAGGCATACACAAACACATTCATTTGGATCAATTCCCAGTCGTAGAGTGGATAGATGGCTTTTGGCTGACATTCACTACCTTGTTAGTGTGTATGAGTTTTTGTACTTGCAGCTTTATGAGGACCAAAAGATAGAAATATGTGGAAAATCCTCCAAAGTGAGGACATTTTGCCAGTATTTCTGGGAAAGGGATGGAGGAGGAGGAGGAAGAGGGTGGGGCATCCTTCGAGAAGGTACGCATAGATTGTGTGGTGGGAGGAGAAAGTGGGGCTGGGCTGACTGGCTCTCAGCTGTTTGTGCTCCTACATCCATCGAGACCTTCAAGGATCTTTCTCTTCCTCCGTCTTCTATCATTCTCTCCAGGACGGGGAGGACACCTTCATTACTGAGATAATTGTGGGGAAAGTGGTTGTAGGGTTCGTTTCCTCCTACTGGTTGAAAGATGCAGTCATACTCTTAAAGTTTTCCAGCAGGCAGGCCAGTCCCAAGGAAGAGGGACAATTTTTGTACTGCTTGGGGCTTGAGGAGTGGTGGGAAATCTACTGGGGGCTCCACGGTTCCTGTAGGGGTGTGTGGGATGGTGTTTTACTCTCATAGGAAGAACTTTGAAATTCAGCGCCTGCCAGAGGCGGCACTAGGACCCAGGAAGGCAGAAGTCCGCTGTCTCTTTGAAGTCCGTTGTGAACTCCCTCTGAGCTCCACTAGCTAGCTACTGCCAGAATGATTCATGTAACTACTTGGATTGGCAAAGTTTACCACGGCAATTTCATCTAGTAGCAAAGTGTCTGCGTTTTGCCGTACCCTTCCCCCTCTACGTGTGTTGAGCAAATCAAATTATGCTAACACCCTCTGCACACACACAGTACTTATTTACTGTTCTGTCATTTATTATGGATTTTATATACCTATAAAATGAGCAAAGAAAATGTAGATACAATTTCATCTAGGTAAACCAGCCAATTTTAAAATGGTGTCAAATGTCAGCATCATTAAAAACCCAGGTTATTGGCTAGAATTATCATGGGTAAGGGCATTTTTCTGTCTAGTGCAGCATACTGGCGCAGGCTGGCCTGATAGGTTGGGAGAAGTAGTAGAAGTAGTGCTGGTCTGCTACCCCCATCCTTTAGTACAAGGGAGTGGATAGAAGGTAGAGGAGGGGAGTACCACAAATTCGACTGTAGGTAGGGTTGTGTGTGAAAGTCATTGACGATATCTCTTTCATGCCCAGTTTATGGCTATCTGAAAACCTATGCAATTTGTTTGGGGTTGTTCAAGTGAGGGTGACTGTATTATGGAGGCATAGTGGGATGGTAGGATGGAGAGAGTATTGTCCATCCACTGACTGGTGTTCGCCGCCACCTACTGTCTGGCGTGATCTTTGGAGAAGTCGGCTTGACGATGGCCGTTAGGTTTTGATTGGTCTCTTCATGCTCATGGGGAATGTGCCTGTTGTTTTAGCATTGCCAGTTATGTTCCTGTGGAGGACTTTCTAGATCAGTGTGAAATAGTGTTTGGGTGCCTGTCATTCGAGAGTTGTGATAGTGTATTGGGTGTAGCTGTCTCGGGGCAAATGGCAGGGACCTGATGTATAGTGTGTTGTGTCTATTCTATGCTGGGGGTGTGTGTCAATCCCCATGGGGGGGTTGTAGTGAGAATAAGGGCAGCTGGGCCTAACAGTTCTATTGTTAGCAGTATTCCAGGTTTTTCTGAAGTGAAATACATTGTGGAAGCTGTGAACATGAACATGAACATTTGGTAGAAATCTTTCACAACTTGACTAAAACTTAAAACAAAGAACCCACTGTGTCTTTTCAGCCAGAGCAACCATTCTACTAGCAAATACTGTGTCAGATGCTGTATGCTATAAACACACAAAAGGGAACAAGCCAACACATCAACATGCTGAAAGATCAATATACCAGCAAACATGCTACTAATAAGCAGCCCGAAGAATCGTGCTACCAGAAAACAATACGTCAGCTAGCGTGCTACAAACAAGTTATTTTACTACCGCACCCATGCAGTATACACATTAATCAACATAGAAAGACTTCTGGTTGGGCTGTGACCAATACTATTCCAGGAATGTATTATTCAGCAGCACTACTCAGCACTTCTCCCTCCTTTTGAGATCAGTGTCCTAAATATTTTTTCTGCATAAACAACAAACAAACAAACATAAACAATGTTGTCTGTTTAATTCAAAACTCTATAATTTATATTTTCAATATATTTGTTTTTCAAGCTATATTTGTTTTTCAAGCTCATAGACTTCAGTTACAGTCTATAGATACAGTACCTACCTACTTGGCTTTTTCACAATATCGTTATCAGTATCATTTTGGGAGTCTCTATAGAGTTTGCCGTTACAGGTGCATGCATCCAGGCTCGAGAACATTTTAGCCTGTCAACTTTGGAATGATGTCATCCAGTATAGGTAGCACATACTTTTCTCACACTGCTGCCTTGTTCAGCTGTTTCAGGTCCATGTAGATTCAGACTCTGTCTTTGTTGAGTTTGGACTGACGCCATTGGGGCACACCAAGGTGTGGGCTCACATATTGGCTCTATCACTCCTCGTTCCACCATTCTTTCTATTTCAGCCTTGACTTTCGGTATCATTGGAATAGACACTTGCCTGGTCACATTGATACTGTACTGTTCTGCTGTTTTCTTCAGCACTATTTTCATTGGTTCACATTTCAGGAGCCCTACTGAAGCGAATACGCCCTTGTTGAGGCCATCGGTCTTCTTTATCGTGCCCATTGTGACAGCTGCTCCTCAGCCTGGGTGATTGTCTTGCATAGTCCCTTTGACCATATACATTGTTTTTCACTTGAGCATTTCCATCTCATCAATACACAGTAATAATGCTCCTGGGCTACTGATAGCTTTAGTTATTGTAGCTGAGGCTTATTTCACAGGCTATTGTAGCTTGCCTCTGTAATTATTCTAGCATCGGCTCTGCAGTCAATTTTGAAGTCAAGCAGTTTTCTTTCCAGATTCATTTAATTTCATATTCACTCACGACTGATCCAAGGAACAAAGGGCCTCATTCACAAAATGTGCGTACGATCAGATGTGATCGTATAACGTTATTATGAACATTTCTATGAACATAGTCGGATTCATCATTTTGTTCTTATCTGAATTTGTTCGTTTGGTACGATCAAATCCTACGAGTGCTTGGAAACATGTGGGAAGGCTCTTAGAACGGCTTATTCTTTATGAAAAATCAATTGCAGTAGTGCCAAACCTCAAGAACAACAAGATGTTTCAGTGGCCTTGTAAAAAAATAAAGACCTAATAGGCTGAAATGGCGTATTTGCCGAACTGTCCTCATTCATAACAGCACAAGATTATCCAACTTGTAATGGGTTGATCACATGGACTGGACGCCTTACAGATACAATAACACAGTCCTACCATCTGATGAAGATGCAGGCTGGATTTGTGTCCAACTCCAATGCCTGACTGAACACCCGACAGTGAGGTCTCTCCTATTATTGATTGATCCTCTGATCCATGCCGGATAGCGGATCAGTGCGCTGCCGTCCTGTGGCTGATAATACGCGTCTACTTCTCCTTATACTTTTTTGTAATCTAGTTTCATGTCGAACTGTTTCTTTTTTTTACCTCAGCAACGGTGTGTGTTTCTGCTGAAACAGCATTGACAGCGTCATTAATTTCTTGCCATGCTTTACTTTTACGTTCTTGTGACTCCGCTGCTTATGCTTCTGAAAACTCTGTTGTTTTTTTCTCATGCACGCATGAGTGCAAAGTGTTCAGACAGTTCATAAAGCCGGTGAAAGAGGGCACATTCATATATCACGTTTCTCCATGGAATGAAACATTGCAGAGGGCTGTACACTCTTGGAGGTACCTTCAGTCCATCATATTCTATTTTAACTTCTGACAACATGTCATAAGACCAAACAGGTTCACGCTTATTTCCTACTGCACTTCTGAGGTATACACATATATCAGCATAGAAAGTCAGCAGCACAATAGTTAACATGCTGCAAACAAACAAGAGCTAAAAAGCCAACGTATCACCATGCTAAGAAATCAATATACCAGTGAACTACTACCAAACTACTAATACTACTAACAAACAGTGCACAAGCATGCTATAGTCAAACAAAATCAGCCCCAAGTCAGTATATTTCCTCCATATTTAAGCTCTGCCCACAAATGCCTCATTTCACCTAGTAGTGTTAAAGTATTGCCTTAATTCCTAGAGAGTGCACAAATAATCTCAGGCTGTTGCAATATGTAGTTTTAGCTATTACACTTTTGAGCCCAGACAGTTACCATCCTAACAGTCTAAATACCTTACCTGGTAAATACCTAATACTTACAGGTTTACAGGTTTATTTGTACAGCAAAATTAAACATTCATTTTCTGAATATGAAAAGTGAACATTTCAGCTGCGTTACTCTGCGGTGCCATTACAGTCCTCAGAGGAGCATTTATAGATGACAGAGTAATAATCACATTAGTGTACATGGGGGGATTGATCGCTACTTGCTTTATACCGAAACATCACACACCCAGGCACACACAAACACAAGCACATTCATTTGGACCTATTCCCAATCATAGCGTGGATGAATGGATTTGGCTGACATTCACTCCCTTGTGTTTGTGTGTGTGTGTGTGTGTGCAGGTATGTGTATGTGTGTGTGTCCTTATTCCATATGTCTGTGCAATGTGCGCAAACTGCAAACGACTCTCAGTGTGTGATGTATGAATCAGGGATGATAATCCTGGGTTATGAATGAGTGTTTATGACAGGCTGAGAGGAGTGCAGAGGGTAATTTATGGTGTTTTCTTTGTGCAGGCCCAAGTACATTTTATATCCAGGCCCACAGCACGATCCAACCCAGCTGGATGACAGAGTACACCTCTATCTCTCTTTCTCTCTCCAACAGAGATCTTTCTATCCTCTTGGTCTAATCTTCTCACTCTTCTCCCCTTTCTTGAGGATATTTGTCATTTTAATTTGGGAAAATGGATTATGTTGCGGTGGAATGACAGATTCAACACTGGAGGTTTGAAATATTTGGCATGTCGAAACTATTACTGTTGCAGATATTTTTCATGATTATGTCATACATGGATTTTATACCTTCAGTACTCTGAGTGTGTGTGTCTGCGTGTGTGTGTGTGGGTCATAGAGCCATTCTGGTAACAAGGACCTGCGGGAGTGTGTTCATTGCAGTGTGTGTGATTGAGAGGTAGACAGGAACATAAACCATAAATCACTGATACATCAAACTACCCCATCATATAAAACTTTTATGAGACTTTCCCATGAACTTCTAACAATTTCTTCAATATTTTACGTAGTTGTCCAAGTGATCAGCTTGTGCACGAAATGATTCAAAAAGAAGAATTTCATATATGAAAGGGTCATGTTTTTGTCAAATATGATTGTATGCCTGCATTTGACAACATTGTTATAGAAGCAAACGGACTGGGGAGGCAGTGTGTGGCAGAAGTTAGGTGCACTTTTCCCTGTGACGTTTTATAATGTGCACACATTTGGCTTCAAATAAATGTTGACGCTTTTGTTAAACAGCATTTTTTCAAATCTTCTTTGATCTAAATATTGTGATAATTGAAAATTGAACCACAAAATTGCATATAACCACTGCAATTATCAGGTCATTGATAACTAATTCATAATAATATATTAATAATAATAATAGTCTTGGTTACTTGTAGTCCAATATTTCTATGGATATATTGAATTTTAATATATGTGGTTATGTATCATTTTATTCTTTCTTTTTTGAAAGTCCGCTATAAAATTTTGTGAGGAAAATTATCTATTATCTATATATTATATTACCTGGGCTACCTATAATATATAAAGTTGTATTATTATTGTTGTTAATATTTGTTTAAACACACAATTATTAATTCCACTAAATCTCTCTTGTTATCGTTAATGCAACCCCATTTGAAAGTCACATGTATATGAAACAAACATACACAATTATACACTGAATTTATATATTAACAATTCATATATTTTATTATTAGTAGTATTATTAGTATTATTAATATTTTAATAATAATAACAACAACAATATTGTGTTATACAAAAACTATATATATGTGTGTTTAAAGGTGTGTTGTCATTATGAGATCAGGTGCAGATTGTGGTTTGTATGTTCACATACAACTCTTCAGTTAATTTTCAAGGAACCTAGTCTGACCGCTGTGTAATAAAGAATATCATGTTACTGCCCTCATCCCTTCTTCCCCACAATCCCTCACTTAATTTTCCTCCTTTCTCTGCCGTCGGGTCGTGCCAGAGCAAGAGTTATTGTTTGTGCTTGTTATCATGCGCTATTGATTGAGTGAGTGTAGTTACTTTTTATTGACCTTTGAGACAAGCAATTTAGTAAATGGCTGATACACAAACACTCAATAACTATGAAGTTACAGCTTACGTTAAACAGACAGTCAGATTATTTTCAGAGAGACGGTGTGAGAGAGTTAGAGAGAAGAATGAGGCTCTCAGATTTAAGTGAAACCGAATCGAAGAACACATGCTGATTGAGTCACACACACACCCACACCTCCTCTCCTCTCTCTGCTCTCTATCAATACATCTATTTATCTATTTGTGTTGTTGTTTTTTAATGCCAATGTCGATTTTTGGATTGAAACTGCCAATATAATAATAGCCAATATTTTGTGCTGATATTCAATATCTTTAAATTTTTAATAAAAAAAAAATAAATATATATATATATATATAAAACTACTCTAATTTATTCTTGTCGGGATTGAAAAGCCACTGAAACAGCATTTAGACCATCATGGGACACTAAAACTCTCCATTGAATCCCATACTAATGAAATGAATTTACGCCGATAATCAGTTCCTAAGCACGGTGAGGCAGGTTTCATTGTAGGTTTCACAGACACCCCTGAAGCTGTAGATTAAAATACCCCCCCCCCACACAGCACACTGGAATGATTTGGCTGGTCAGACATCTGAAGTAAAAATAATAGTAAAAACAAATTCACTAGGTCTGGAAGGAACCTCCATCATAACGGCGTTGGATAGCACTGACTGACTGATATCCCATTTTTAGTAAAACTGCCAACATCAGCCCGATTTATCGGTCTAACCCTAATTATTTCTATTGATTTTTCCACCCATCCATCCGTCCATCCAGTACAGTGTTGAGAGCTGTGATTGCGGCTGCACCTGCTGTGGGTTTCTGCGCCTTATGAAACACGTTCGGCTGCCTTTGACTTGAATTGATTCGCCGCGACATCTGGACGCAATATGAGCTTCCAAACACATGCTATTCAATACACTTAGACATTCATGCACGGAGAAGCACGCACAAATGCATACACATGGACTTTTATCGTTCACATGGCTATGCTGTATCTGTCACTCTCTCTCTCTCTCTCTCTCTCACACACACACACACACACATTTGTCTCATTATACTTGTGAGGACCTGCCATTGACTACATTCCTTCCATAACACTAACCACTACGTGTCTAACCTTACCCTAACCTAAACCAATTTCAAACCTTAGAATCCCTGACATAAAGGCACAAGGCTAAAAGTACAAGAACACACACATGCACGCACACACACACACACACACACACGCACACACACACACATACAGGGGCCACGGCTATTCAATCCATGAGGTCCTGTTTTAATTTATGGCAGAGGAGGCAGCTCCAGACATCGGTTCCAATACCCCGCCTCGTCGGTCGGACTCCCACCGGTGTCTCATCATCCATCAACGGGGGCCGGAGCTGGAGACGACGACTTGACTGGGCCATAGCATGACACCACGGCCATGCTTCCTGTCAAACACACCTCCAAAGAGATCTCGTTCTACCTCTTCTACCCCTCTCTGCTTCACTTTTTTCATCCATTTCCCCATTCTCTTGTGCTACTTTTCTGGTTCGATTGTTCTCTCTTTCTCTCTCTCTCTCTCACACACACACACAATTGTATCTGTGTTTTATTGTCCTAATCCCGATACAAAGCTGAGTGCAGCTGACCGGTCTGGTTTGTGTTACAAAACACTCACCACACGCACACTTCAAATTCGTCATGCATGTTGTTACAATCTGAATCAACTGCTTTGCTGGACAGAAATCTTTCAAGGAGGATTTTTCATTTTGCTGCACCAATCGTATTCCACCACAAGCTTGAGTTGTACGATGCCTATTTTTAGTTTAGTAAATTAAACCTCAGCAGTTGGCATCCATTCAAAAAGGTATGAGAGCCTGATGAGATCAGCAAAACTGACTCGTGATTGCTCAATTCAAACAAGACGCGCTCCAATCAAAACCAACCTCTCCATTACTGACTCCATGCCTCCCACGCTTGCCCTTTCTCTGGGCAAGAGATGATACCGGACAAAAATAGATGCTGTACATTGTGTTCAGTTGTTTGAGTTGTTCAATCCAGCCATATAATCATGGACTGATTTAGACCTGAGATGCCAGGTCAAAGTAACTACCTGGTAAGATAAGGCGTTTTTTCGACCGCAGGAACCTGAACCTTTTGGGTGCAGGAACCTTTTTAGTTCCCCAAAAGAGTTCCAGGTTGCTTTCCCACTAGGGGATTCAAGATTCAAGATTCAAGAAGATTCAAGAACTTTATTTGTCACATACACACACGGGGTGTGTAGTGAAATGAAAAGTGGCAATGCTCAACGGGAATGTGCAAAAGGCAACAGTACACAGTATTTACAATAAAAAAACCACAATATTTACAGTATTTAGGGGTGGGCGATAATCGTGTTTACAATCGTAATCGCGATTCTAATTATGTAATCGTGGGAAATTTTCAAAATCGTTGATTTCGATTGTTATTTAGGCTACAAGAACGAGGAACGTCTAGAAGCGCCAGTTAGCAAAGCAACCAGTGTGAGTGTCTGTGTGTGTGTGCGCGCATCAGACTTTCCACTTTCCTGCGAATGAATGGGCCAAATACTTTCGCCAATGCTGCGTTCATGAACTGTCCCCTTAAAAAAATACTACGTCGTATTCAGTCACGTCCCTCCGCCCGGTCCAATAACGCCGTGTTCAGACAAGTTTTGACCGTTCGTTTTTTGCGAGCCGCAAGGGCAAGCCGGGCAGGAAGTCAGACACAGGAACGGCATAGAGCATCCGGTCAATTTCAAAATAAAACAAAACAAATAAAATAATCGTTCATTAATCGTAATCGAGGTAAAAGTTTGAAATAATCGCGATATTGATTTTTAGTCATATCGCCCACCCCTATTTCCCACCACACCAAAGTACCACAGAGATTATGGAAATAAGGAGTATATGACAGAAAAAAAGTGCAACTGTTTGGTTTCATATGTCATTTAGATATACGACGACCCCCCAACAACAGCAAACATGGAGGAAGTTCAAGCAGCTATGGTGTTGATCATAGCTGCCATATCATTATTTGACAAATAAAAAGTTGGTCAATGTCTAGAAATAGATCTAAATCGATCTCTAACGCTACGCCTCAGGTGCATCTCGTTACGTTCCCTGTCACGCCGGAGACTAATCTCGCTGGCGTTCGCTCAACCTATAATGAGACTCAGTGTTTTGTATGAACATGATATTAGCAAGTTGTAGATTGATGGTTGGATCTTTTTAGTGGTTCAACAGATTCTTGCCACAACTGAGAAGTGTTTCTTTCCGTAAAACGTCTCTCGGATGTTTCCGCTTCCCTGCTGGGGCACTGCTGCATCCTGTCATCCTCTCAGTGTGTGTGTGTGTGTGTGCGTGTGTGAGTGATGATGATGATGTATGATGTATGAGTGTTTCAGTTTTCATTGTGGCAGATGACAGACACTCTACACAGCTCTGGTTCTGGGTTCCTCTGCATTCTCAGCTGTTCAATACTCAAGAGCCAAATGTAAACCATCCTCTCTTACTTAGGACACACACACAGATGTGGGCCTGCGAGTGCTCGCCCGCACACACACACACACACACACACACACACACACACACACACACAGTCCGACATGATTACTTCCTTCTTTTCCCTTTGAATGTAGGCCAAATGTTAAATGCAATCTGCGATAAGAGTGGGGAGAGAGAGTCTCAGATGTAGAAGAGTATTAATGTGTGTTAAGACGCCCACAGCGTTTAGTAATGCACGGACAGAGGCACATCGCCATTCATTTATTTTAATTGCTCTCCACCTGCTATGATAATCAGAACTTAAATAGAGAAATTTCCATTTTCAATTAAAACTCCCACTCCCTATGCATGGGAATGAGGCCCCTCTCTTATTATGAAATGGAATAAAAAAGAATTACTTTCTCCCTTCTGTCTATTTTGCTCTGTGCCCCACAAGCTCAACGTCTCAAAAACAGTGATGCTAGAGCTCCATGCATGATGGGAAAGTAGCATTGTGTTCATTAAGGTTTTCGACTGCTATGGGTTATTGAAGGCCGACACCAATATTTAAGTCATATTTTGTGCCGCTATTTGATATATTTAGATTTGGACATTTTCACACAGAAAAATAGAAGAATTTCAAGTGAACTTCATTCATAACACTACTTGGCCGGAATCTGCTTTTTAATAAGGCCAGGGCCAATTTCACCAAACTGATACACCTGTCTAGAATGATGTTATGATCTGAATAACACCGCAGCCTCTCTTTTTTTCTTAGCAGCACCTTCCCATGTAATCCATGCCCAATTATAAGTCACGCTAAAGGACCCGTTCACACTGGTACCACTTCTATTACAATTCCAATGCTCCCTCTCAAAACAGTTCATGAAATGGGCAATAAAAAGTCATGCTGGATTCACACCAGTCTAATGTTGCTGTGTGGTCGCGTCTTGATCAGAGGGGATAATGATATCATTCTGTGTTGTGGCGCGCACACAAACACAAAGACACACACACACACACACTTATCCTCCTTTTCCTGATATGTGTGAGCACAGAGTGTCGGTGATCAATCATAATCTTGGGCAACTCGAAGACTCCCCAGATAGACATAGAGGTCTGCGTGAGGGTGTGTGTGTGTGTGTGTGTGTGTGTTCTCCCTGTGGACATCATTAGCAGTGGAGGGCCTCTTGGTCAATACTGTTCCTTGATGCATCGTCTACCAGGTCTCTCTCCCACGCTGTCTAATAGAGGGGAAACTAATTCACAGGGCTCCCAAAACTGTTAGACAATAAATGTACCACAACACCCAGGAAACTGTAAGATTACTTGAAGGCCTTTGGGGGGGGGGAGAATTGATCTGCTCTCACACCTTCCACTGTGGTATTCGTACATGCTAGGTTTTGTTGATTCAAACACCTTTGCCTGGTGGAAGTTAAACAGGAGGCTGCTGCAGGTTTGTGGCGAGGCCATCTAAAGAATTATAAGGGCTGTGACTGTAACTAGGGCTAGACTGATAAGAGGTTTTCAAAGCTGATAGCAATATTTTTGTATTGAAGCTGTCAATACTCAATATTTTTTTGCCATTATTTAATATCCTTAAATTTTACCGTTTTCATTCCAAAAAATATTCTTGGCTGGGTGGAAAACCCTCATATGAGGTGGACATATGACTGCTCAAGCATTGATGCAGGCCAACATACTGACATATATACGCACACTTAGTAACTCAGCCACTCACTCATACTCATTCTCTCTCTCTCTCACACACACACAGACAATTGCAAAGCCAGCGCACCCCGATAAAATGATCCCATCTCTATTCATGTATTCCTGAATTCACCATTACGCTACCATAACTGCTTGATTCGTGACAAGGAGGAAGTTTTTAGGGAATATGTGAAGGGAAAATACAACGAGCAGAGATAACAGGAGGACAGACACAGAGACAAGGAGGGCACGGTAATGACTATATCTATCACTGTGACACACACAGGCACTCTTCATGGATGAGGGGCTTTAAGTGCCGTGTGACATGGCAGGTTCAACAATAACACACAATGCAAAACCAACCACGGTGCTGATTTATTACGGAGCGGACCTGGCCTCACCCTGATTGCGCTGGTTGTAGATACATAACCTTGAACGTGTTTAGTGTGTGTGTCCGTGTGGGTGGGTGTGTGATCTCCCTTGAATAGAAGTGGTAATGAAATGTAATGGCATTTCCACACACAATGATGATTCTGATGAATGGGACAACAGTCGTGGCTTCCATTTTCTCATAACTATCCAATGCTGTATGAGCCCTATTCAACATGTAACACAATCTTTCCAGAGCCTCAGTGACTAAATGGTTCCAGCAAATGGCTCAAATTCATATGCGATGCATGCGTTTGTCTCCTTTTCTCCATTAAGACAGATATTCATTTAGGCCAGACTGAAATGTTATTCATGACAATTTTTTTTGCTAACATTGACTTTTTTGTCCCCACATTCTCCCCCTCCCATTTTTCCAGAAGGAAGAAAAAATAAAAGTGGAAGAGGAACTTTCCCAGATAGTGCATTTATTAAGTTTGTCTATATAAATGTTCCACCATAAAACATCAAGCAAACCAATGCCACCATATCAAAGGTTTACTGTGTCATGAACACATAAGGTTTCCCTGCGGCTCAGTCACCAAAACACCACCATTATCTCTGAGAAAGAGATGATTTCCATGGGAAATATGCATTGTTGAAGTGAGGTTTTCTTTGTTCAGTGAAATTGCTCACAGAAATCATGCAATTTACAGAAAGCAAGAAATAGTACCTTGGATTGTATTATTGAATATAATTTTGTGAGGACAGTCAAATCAACTGTGAAAAAGGTGGAATAAAGAAAGCCACTGTATCTGTAAGTGTGCAGCATGGTGGGAGTTCCTCCAGAAATCAAAGTGCTCTGTAGACGATGAGGGAAGTCTATCTCTCAGTCTTATGTCAAAATACTCACAAAGAGACATCAAAATAGCTGCCGATGTGTTTCAGCCATCTTGGCCTTCATCAGGCTCTGTCAAAAAACTGGCTGTGTAGAGACAGTGCAAAAATAGGCCACGCCCCCACATCAGGGGAGAACAATCAAATTAAATTAAACAATTAAAATATAACAGTGCAGACAAGCTGTTGTGTTGTGGGCTGCACAACTAACAAGTCCTGAAGAATCCAGGTCTCAAGGTTTACGTGCTTCAGTGCAGGACAACTGAGCCACTGAGGAGACAGAAGTGGATCCAGGCAATAAGACGTGAGGGGAGTCAAGGGATCCTGAGTCAAGGGACAACATTGGGTGCAGTGTTGGGCTTGTTACTGTAAAATAATTATTATATTCCCCTGTACTCATTTCAAAAGTAATTATATTTCTTTACTTGTTACGTGAAAAGTAATTCATTACACTACTTGTTATATTACTTACCCTTTACTACCCCAAATAAAAAGCTGAGATTGTGTCCTCTTAACTTCAGGACCTCTCCTGTGTGACTGAAACAAATACTGCCAGCTTAATTAGCTTCTTGATAACAAAAGTAATGTTGTAATGATTTATTTCTCTGATTGGTAACTGCAATATTATTACCAAAATGTAAATAGTAATTTGTTACACAATTCGTCACTGTGGAAGGCAATAATACCACCTATCACTGTACATTTGTAGCAGGCATATAAGTAACTAACTATCTATAAGAGGTTTGTCAGGGATGTAACATTAGCTAGCTAAAGTTGTTCTGTTACACATTTTGTATGAGCTCTACTTTTACTTAAGTAGATTTTTCCACCAATAGTTTTACTTCTAGTCAGGTTAAATTACAGCAAAGTACCAGTAGGCCTACTTTTTGTTAATACTTTGCTACTCTTCCCACCCCTGCATACACTGACCACACACACACACAGAGCATACCAGAGTCTTCTGCCTTAGTTCAGTCGTCCAAGTGGAGAGCGTGAGATACTCTGGTAGACTGCACCATCGAGCCTGCGGTCTTCAGGCTCCCGACTGTGGCGCGCACACACACACACACACACACACACACACACACACACACACACTAAAACATTTTATTGGCAACTCTTTTAGTACAATACCACAACAAACAAACAGATGGCAAGTAAACAGGAAGATTACTCAGGACATCTACTTAGGAGTTTGTGCAGGTCACAGTAAAAGCAATATGATGAGTAAAAATCAAATAGAAAAAAAATGTGCCCTATTTCATCGATTTGTGCTATTTCAAAATGTATGTTCCTTGTTTGTAATTATTTTATTATAGTGGAATGGTCTTACAAATTCACCAGTTATGCTAGCCACACTGGTGTTGGCCATTATATCAAAAAGAAAGCAAAATAAAATAAAAATGTTGCTATTGTGCATTGAGTCAGAGAATGTGATGGGTAGAGAAAGCACACAGACACATGTCTTAATGAGAGGGAAGAGCTAGACTTTATTAGGCTGTTAAATGAGAATTACTGTTCGAAAATGCTTACTGAGGCTCATGAGGAAATGTCAGTGTTTTCCACAAGCCATTAGGGTTTCAGTTAAGATGTTGAAAACAGTAATTTGAGGTCTGTAATTCCTCTTATTAGTATATAGCAATGACCTCATTTTTAAGAACATGGATAAAGGGGAAACACTAAAGTATAAAACAAAATGTTATTCATCTTTTTTTAAATGCTCCTGACCAAGATCATACTTAAGCATTTCCATGAATTGCTGAAATGCATAACCTATATTAAGCAAATGTAGGAATTATGCTGACATATACTTTTAAATAAAAAAGGTGGTAAAGCTTTCATTTTTATGTGTAACTGTAGGTGTATTATGTGTGACCCTGGTTGACAAAATGGCACTACATTCATTTGTCAAAGGCCTATTCTTTATAAAGTTCCAAATATATTTGTTTTGTTATTGATTAATTTGTAAGAGTAGGTGTCACTTTTTTCGAATGGTGGGAATCTCTCTTTGGAATGAAACAAATTATTTAGCTTAAACTAGAAATGTATCAGGATGATTATGAAATATTAAGAATTAAATGCATTTACATTTAGAAGTCCAACTTGCAAACCAAACAAAAACAAAATGGTTCTATGACTTGAATAAAACATGGGATTAAAATACATTTTGAAGCTGGAACAGGTGTGTTCATGTTTGTGTCGTTCTTAAACACTGGAATATAGATGTTTGTTTTATGTAATAGCAGCAAACCCTCCAAAAAAGCAAAAAGCTCCCAGATTCAGACCCCATGACTACCAATGTTGTGTCCAGCAACAGCCATGTCTTCTCTTGAAGTATCCTTGAGCAAGACACTGAACTCCTTGCCTGCTCATTCATTCACAAGTATTTGTGATAGGTCAAAAAAACAAACGATACCCCATGTATTTCAATAAGACCTATGCGTTGACGGATGACATGGATGAAAATATCTGCAGTGTGTGGAAATATCTCAATCCAGTCCGTCCAAAAAGTTCAAACTAGTTGAACTTCTGACAGAGCGGAGGTGAATGTCATCAGCCTTCATCAGCCAATGAGACTGCTCCACACCCACAACAACTGAAACTAGGAGGTTTCAATGGATACTTGTCTGTGAATTTGACGGCTGCTAACTGTCCCATGTGAACGCCTCCTAAGTCCCCCTGGACAGTACCACAGTGTAATGCATTTCCGATACCTTCACCTCTTAACCCTTGGTTGTGTGGACAGCGAAGTGCCAAGAGGGAATTTTTCATTATATCTGAATGTCTCCTTTACTTCTTCCTCATGTCTGTCGACCTTCACTGCCCATTTGATCACCTTCTTTCTCTCTCGCTGTCTCTATCCATGTTTATCTCTCTGTCAATGTGTGCCACCGTCTCCAGCTTTGCCTTACGTGACTGGAGCTCATATCAGGGAGAATAATTTATGGCTGCCATGAATAAGAGATGCCGTGGAGTTTCCAATGATTCAGGTCTGATATGGAAACAGTCTGAAATATTTGGACAGCAGAGGATTGAGTGATCAGTGTTCGCCGGCCCGTTGTTGGCAAACACATGTCAGTGAAACCGGCTGCCAGGAAGACCCCTGAGGCTGGAGGAGAGAGGAGGAAAAAGGAGAGGAAGGAAGGGTAGAAATGAGAGGAGAGGCAAAGGGCAAAGAGGGGAGGAGGGGATGGGAGAGGAAAGGAGAGGACGAGGATAGAAATGAGGAGAAAAGAGGGAAAGAAAGTAGTGCAGAGGAGAGGCAAAAGGCAGAAAGGAGATAGCAGTTTTGAAGAAGGGAACAGAGAGGAAAGGACAGAAATGAGAGAAGGGCAGAAATGAGGAGAGGAGAGGAATTGAAAAGAGAGGACAGTTGAATGGCAGACAGGAAAAAAGAGGAGATGAAAAAAATGAAGAGGAAAGGAATGTTGAATGTTTCTTTCTTTCTATCTTTCTTTCTAATTTCCTCACAACATCCATCAATCCAGCTTCATGTCACCACACGCATGGTGCCTGACACTTTGGGAAAGTGGCTTACAAGTTTCTCTGTGAAGAGCCGGTAATGGAACAGTTAAATGGAAGTGTTACTACCCCCATCCCCCAACACACACACTCACACACACACAGTCTCAGGTGTCTGTCACCTGTCTGCCTCCCCCAGGCCAATGCCAGGGTGTTGATGAGAGATGAGGAGCAGGTGTTACTGCAGACACCATTTAACTACTGCTTCACCACACACACACACACACACACACACACACACATACACACACACACACACAAACCTACGCGCTCTCTAAAGCTCTGTAAACCTCTGTCAAGATGTTGCATAGACCTACCTTAGCTACTGTGTATGGCACATGGGATTATACCCTGCAGATGCACACATACACAGAGGAAATAATGGGACTCGGTTTGTCAGAGTGTAAAGATTCTCAATTTCCTTCAAATCATTTAATATGGGGAGATAAGATGAGATGAACTTGATTTTCCCTGCAAGGAAATTTGTCTTCATATCATAGTCACAACGCCAAGGTCAAAATAGTACACGAACACAGCAAGAATCAACAGCATAAGATAGAAACATCATACCTGTATCATCATGGGACACTAGACACATAATAGAACCAGCCCATTAGATGACGCATCATCTGAGATCGTGGGATACCAAAAGAGACAACATACAATGATACAATCAATCCATATAATAGAAGATGAAATTAAAAAGAACTAAGGTAGTAATATCAATGTTCTTTGTTAAAATTGCCTTCAGGCAGAGAGGATTCATATTATTCCTCTGCTTAATCAATGGTCCTTGTCGGTGAGTGATTTCTAAAATGTCATACTTCAGACTGCAGACTGTTCTGTCTAAGGATCTACATCCTGTCCTCCTCATGCCCCTCGCATGAGTTTACAGGCAGATGAACCCCTCCCAGCCTCTTGCCAGACCGTCATTGTAAATAAGAATTTGTCCTTAATTATATTGCCTAGTATAAATAAAAAAGAAAGAAAGAAAACAATACAATCTAAACTATAAAGAAGGTACGATTGAGGAGTTCATATTAAAATGAAAATTCATCTGGAGCTCAAGTCAGTCAAAACTTTGACATTTATACAGAAACTAAACAGTATTTTATTTTGAATTAGTAAAAAATATGAGAAACATAGGATCTTATTGATAGAACATTGCAATTTATGGATCAAAGTGGATATCTTAATTGCTGAATACCAACTTATTTTGTATAAAATGATGTAATTCAGAAATATTGATATAAATTGAGTGCTTGCTTGGAAAGATATGGAAAGATATTTTTTTCTTATTTGCTGGAAAAAAATGCAAATGGTAACTTGGAATGGAATCTACTTTGGTCCCCTTTGATATTTCAAGCTTGGTTAAATTCATATTGTAGCTTTACACCTGGGATTTTCAAACTGGATAACATATTAATCTCAGTGGGAGGTCAGAAATGCGAGTATATTGCATTTTCCTCCTCTAAAGGGTATGTAGATGTATAACTGTACAAAACTCACCAGAAATTAGTTTTTAAAAGCTGATTTTCAAAAGCATTTCTGTGGCCGCTTTTTTGGCAGACCAAAAAGATGGGAGAAATGACATTCAAACCCATGCTGTCACAGTTACATGGTACGCATCTTAGCCAACTTGGCTACCTTGACACAAGAAAGTGCCTTTTAGAGGTTTTAACTCCTGCATGGCACTGATCTGCAATACACATGCCAAGCTGTCTCTCGGGCTTTGTTCATGGTCGTGGTTTTGCCTTTTTTCGTTCTATTTCTATTCATCGTGTTCCCGCGCTTAACATCTCGGGTCTGTGTTTTACAGTCATGAATGAACATTTATCTTGATTCTTCAAACCAAGCTTGAATTACACTGATTACTTTGGCTTGGCTGAAAAGTGGCTTTATGGAAGTACTTTTCTTAGCCTCCTTTGAGGATCGGTCCCCGGGAGTCAGCAGAATAATCTCACTTGTGTCTTTGAGTGTGTGATACCCCGTAGTTGCCTTATCGTCTAGTGTGATGCAATGCACTTTCAAAATCTTTTACGTCTTAAAAATGTATCATTCTTCTGCCAATTAGCAGCAATACTGCACAGTACACAACAGACAAGAGGCTCATGTTGAAATGTACTTCAAGATCATCCTTTTCAAATATGAGCGGTGATTTCCAGATAGCATTTATTGGGAACTTTACAAGGGCTTCATGGTGACTCAGCCAATCACATGTGAGGACCAGAGCTATCCTTTCTATAAGAACAAAATAAATAGCATTAACAAAGAAGCAAGCACAACTTGTCAGCCATGATCATGATAAATGTTCTATGTTTCTCGATTTTTCCCCCTCACTGTGGGATTCCTGACAAGACGGATTAGACCACTATTTGGTTCCTAGTGTCCACTATGAAGAAAAGCAACACCGACTCCAAAAGCCCTTAAAAAACCATTATCTGAAGAATGTCACTGCATTGGAAAACCAGCTGTCCAAAAGTCAAAGTGTCCAGTCAGTATTTATGAGTGCTGCTCAGATAGGAAATTTTAGAAGCAGAACTATGGCAGCTGTGTCATTTTGATGTCATGGACCGAGGTCTGCAGACAGGCTGTGCCGTGGAATCCGTCGGTATCGGTTTCCTCCGCCGAAGCTGGCTTCCATCGGTGTTTGGTTGGACCTGGATAGACACATAAGAGCCCCCGATTGGGGAGGGATGGGGTGTGGTGGGAGCTGGGACGTCCAGCGGAAGAGGAAGGGAAGAGCACGGGGTACGGTGCAGCGTGGGATGACAGGCTGTATCCAGATGCAGTATTAATCACCAGTTTCCCCAAAACACACAATGCAGTGAACTGTATTTGTGTGTATTCAAAAAGGTTCAGCAAGAGCCCACATATCTTCCTCGTCTGATTTATTCATACCACAATGCATCACCCTCACGGTATGGCTCTCATTTCCAATCTGGTCCTGATAACAGCCTGCTCTACATGGAATAGTATAAAACCCAGGAAGCGAGTGCTACATACATTACCCCTCCGTCCTGCAAGCCCCTCTCATCTGCGTAATGCTGGATATCAAGCCCCTACGTTCTGCAATCCTCGTCTGTGACACTTAATTCAGAAATCCACTCTGACATTCCTTGCCTTGCAGTCCCTCTTGCCATCTAATGAAGTGCCATGGAGGGTGCTGTCAACATTTGGCAGGTCCCTGTGGATGGACCCCAGAGCCCCTGGCCCTTTAGACCTCACATAGCTCCACGTAGGTCTCTCTCTCTCTCTCTCTCTCTCTCTCTCTCTCTCCTATGGATCCTCCATGATCCTTCTTGTCCTCTTCTGTCCTTTCAGGCTCATTGCTATTGATTCCTCTGATGGTCCCTCTCTCCAAGCCGAGTTGTCAAACCGGGGCTGTCATTCCCTACAAAGACCAAAGCGATTGTGTGTGTGTGTGTGTGTGTGTGTGTGTGTGTTTTCTTGTACTTCTATCCTTTAGGTAGGAGGATGAGCAAGATCCTCCAGATTGAAGTTAGGGTAAGGGTTGAGGTTATATTAGATAAAGAACAATTGACGTGTTTTTAGGATGAACAGATGAATATTGTCAATGGTCAATATTCAACATATGTGTGTGTGTGTGTGTGTGTGTGTGTGTGTGTGTGTCTCATGTACACGTGTGGTTGTTTGAGGCAGAATGATTAAAAACGGAGGGATTCTTACTCTTTACTACGAATCCCCCCCTCCTCTCCTCCAGTATTGTCGTCCTTTCACAACGCTCTCCTCCATCCCTTCGTTTGATTGAACGTCTCAGGCGCTGACTCCTCACTAGTGGCTGTCTCTTATTGCATTTCCCAGAACCTCACTGTTCACAGAATGCAGCGGGTCCGGTAATAGCTCTTCAGTCATCCGGTAGAATCCCTCCCTTTTTACCGCGCCGTGCCTCCAGACTGAATAGCAATTTAAATGCAGTTCACTTCACATTTATTTGAAATCTCATTACCGGATAAAAAGGCCTTAAGAAATGTGTTGTAAATAGAATATCTTTGCCACGTCGATGAAAGGGAATTTATTCATGATTAGTCTTTTTTTTTTTTTCCACTCCCCACTGCCCGAGTCGAGGGGAACGTCTGTTAAGCGTCAGCACTCATTTTCTAGGGGAAGCCCAATATCTCCCCTAAACACACGCCATTTAAACACATGCACACGAGACAATTCACAGACAGAGAGGAATGGAAAAGCATACGGGAGAGGAAAAGTGAAGGACGTTTTATTCTCACTGAAATCCATATTGACAGGCTGGCGTGAAAGACTGAATTCCCATGAATAGGGCAAATGAGGTTTTTGATCAAATTAACAGATGATAAATATCTATTCATTTGATTTGCAGTTCAATTTCTTATGCATTAGGCAGCTTTGAATGGTAACTGTTTGAATTTTGGTGACTTAAAACCCAGAGATCATGTAACGTGATGTCAGTAAACTTGCACACAGCACAGATTTACCAACCTGGCTAGTCTGTGATCGCTTTATACCACAGGTTACAAATGGATGAGAGAGGAATGAGAGTCCAGCTTTCTCACCAAGTTTCAGTTCATCACTTCCTGTGGGCTGAGAAGCTTTCCAACCTGACACCAAAATGTAATTGGTGTTTAATTTAGGCTGAATCCGTGGCATATCAGTTAGTGGGCATGGGACGTTCTCCTCTGCTGCTGCCCTGCTTTGTGATTTAGGCTGATAAACTGGGTGTATTTTCACATAAAACTAAAAAAAATCTTGTGTAAGATGATTCTAATCTTCCAAAAATAAATAGTGCAGACTGAATCTCATAACTATAAAGAGTCCGTTGCACGGAGCGATGGGAAATGTCTGGGAAAATAATCACATGTAATGACGCCGAGTAAGTTAGTCTCTGTCTCTCTTTCTCTCAGCGTATCCTGTGCTCCCTTGAGCCTTGTTGTCCTAATGAGGAGCGATGATAAATAAATAATAGGTGGAATTTGGGGGATGATTATGCTTTTACACTGACATGGTTCACAACGATGCTGTCCCCACTACTGTAAATCATTGCAGACACTGCACGGTGTGTGTGTGTGTGTGTGTGTGTGTGTGTTTGTGTGTCGTGATCACTGAGCCATGATGTACATGGGATTGTCCCCACGATTCAAGACACTCAAAAGACACACACACACACACACACACTTACACACAGGCTAAGGGCTGTCAGATAGAGGGCAAAGGGATGTGTGGGCCTAATGAGCATCTGGCTGGGAGTCAGGAGCTTTATGAAGTCCCTGAGGTGAGTCCTGGACCAGGGTGAAACCACTGTAATCCATAACCCAATGACACTTATGATTGTTGGCTGCTCAACTCTCTCACTGGAGCCGCTGGATATATTTCACCATAAAGAGAAAACACTGAGGAGATTATAATCATATGAGTCAATTTACGCTGATAGAGTGCTTTATGATGTCTGGGAGCTGTTGCCAATTCATCCCTTTTCATTTGAGACGCCATTTTGTGGACAGTGTTGTCTCATTATCTTTTACTGGCCGATGGAAGAGTTTCTCTGCATTCCCTCCGGTGCACTGCAACGCCAGATTGATGCGATGGAGAACTGGGATATCAGTGGAGCAAGAGAAAGAATTGGATAGACAGAGGAAGCGACAGATGGAGCACGAACATGAGCACAAATACACACAGTGTTTGTGCTTGAGTGAATACGCACACACACACACACACACATATAGGGTCCTATTTTTGTGAATCAAGGCGCATGCGTTAGTTCACAGCACTAGTGCGCTTGGGCATGACCAACAGATTTTGTGACCAGAGGCATGCAGTGCAGCAGTGACGCACCTGCAGCGCAGTAGTGAAAGGGGTTGGATCAGGAGGAATACATTTTGAGTAAGTGTGGTATGGGGCCAAAGAAATCTTCTCCTCTCATTCCCTTTAAAAGCAGTGCACTCCCCACCGTGGCGCACAGACAGTTTTGTAATGGATGAGGAGAGTCCAGACCAGCTGCACCAAAAAAAACTTCTCCCAAGAGGAAACTGATGTCCTTGTCCAGGAGGTGCAGAGTCACAAGGCGGGAATGTACAGCACACCAAATATGTTGCCTAGGGCAGATGATGTTGAAGTTGTGTTTCTGGGGATACTGAAATGCCTGTCAACATGTTTCCCATGCTTAATAATGCATAGCCACAGTTTTATGTTGGAAGACAATGATTCACACAATAACGTGCCGATTCAAATAAATTGGTAGTACGATGAAAATGTCTTTCCATTATTCTGTCAGTTGCATTTTAGTTTATGATTGCATTGGGTTAATCATTGGCTATGTTTACATGTGCAGAATAATGCAATTATTGCCAATACTGCAAGTAAGGCAATAGTCTGATTAAGCCGTTTGTGTGATTGCATAAACTGACAACTCCTCATAATAATCCCATTTACATGACTGAAGTACTTATTTCCATTATCCAGAGAGAACTGTGGGAATCTGAGGGGGGTTTGTTGCTAAAAAAAAATACCTTTTTAATCTCCTGCCAGTATGAAATTTCACCAAAAAGAATTACAGCCATGATTTTGCATCACATTGTTCATTGCAACCATAGGTCCATTTCTACTGCCGTTGCAAAATGCCATGCTTCTGGCAGTACTTTTGGGAAACCTGTTGGAAAGAAGGAGATGGTGCATGCTATTGATGCATCGTCCGCAACCTGACATTTTTGGTAGAGGATGTGGATCAAGGATCGGTGGAAACAGGTGGTCCCGAAGGAGTTCGGTGATGTAGGGTGGACAGACCCTGGACTCCTACTCCACATATGTTACTGCAATTATTGTAATTTAAATGAAGAACATAACTGTTGATGTAATTAGAGTGTGGTGTTTGTATGCGCTCTACCTTACTCGCATTATTGCCTTAATCACATTATAATTGAATTTTTCATGTGCAACAAAATTGCCACAAAGTCACAATGCTTGATCTGTACCAGCACCTAAAGGGGGCCAATCGTGTTGCACTACACCTAGCAAAAAAAATTGTTCTTCAAGGGTTCTTTGGTTCGGACAGTGGTTCTTAAGTACCCTCTGATTCATTCAAATAAATAAAAAAAATGTTGATTTGGGATATTGGGATATATACTTAAATGGTTCTTTATTGCGCCCTTTATTTGTAGTTTCCACCGTTCTAACCTTTCTAAAAAGGATTTTTATAGCACCAAAAAGGGTTCCACTATGGTGCAAGCCTACAGAACCCACTTTGTGAAGAGTGTGCACACACATACACATGCACACAGGGAACAAACAATTTATCTTAATGTCAGCGGTGCCACTTCAGTCTAGACTAGACACAACTTAACTTGATTTCCACTTTTGATTATGATAGCAGAAATTGTGCTGAATGCACTTAACGCTTCTCTACTGGACCGCATGCTGCTTCCCCATACAGTTATTCAATATAGTAAATAGCATTATGAAACTTAGGAGCCATCTAATCAATTTCTGACTTTGATGACAATGTAGAGCATGGAGTCAGAATCATATTACTTGTTACACGAACTGGACTGGACTGAGACAATATACCATCAGCTCTATTGGTCTTAATCACTTGTGTGCTCTTTCACAAAGTAAAATCTGATGAAACCAAATGTGTTTACTTCGTCAGATTTTAGTGAAATGTAGAAACTCACGTCTGGATGATTTGATCTTCTTTGGGGCAGATATGTCATATAGCAGCTATGTTACTGCCTGTGCTTGAAGCAGGTTGTTACATAGACGTGTGGGTAAGGTGGCATTGCTCAGAGGCACTCAAGCAGTATTGTACAAGGTTGGTAACGTGGCTTGAACTTGCAACCCTTTGACTATCAGGTGGCCTACAACAGGTTTACACTGTTGTACTCGTGTTCTGCATGCACTAGACAGAGAAAGAGAGAGTCTGTGTGAGTCCAGCGATGTATTGTGTGTTCGTTTGTGTGTGTGTGTGTGTGTGTGTGCGCGTGCGTGTGTGTTTGCCTGCGAGGCTGAATGTGTCTGTCCTCTCATTACAGAGAGGATTAACCATCAGGGAGGCTCCCAGTTCTCTTCCAGCCCTGCAGAAAAAGCCGTTGAACAAGGCAGCGTCCACCGAGACATGTTTTATTCACCCACGTCTCAGTTCATTTTCACCTCTCCTCTCTCCTGATGTGTGTGTCAGCTGTGCCCCGGCTCGTCCTCCCGCTGTTCACCTTTATTGTTAAGTAAATGAATCAATATTCAACACAGGGGGGACACAAAGGGATGCTATTGAGGTTCAGGGAGATAAAGCAGTAAACGGGTTTTGAATACATTTTTTTTCTCATGCGACTTCAAAAACCATTGGATTATTCACTCTCGGGGTGCAAAGCTCAAGGTGAACTGTTTCCATTAGTTTGGACTGTAATATTTGACTTGAGGGTAGACCGACCGGGATTAAATGCAAGTTATTGGCAATTCTTGGATATCAGCCCCCTCTGCTGGTCATTTCTCTCCCCAGCAGGAAACATTACACTTATATTTATATTTTAGTCATTTAGCTGACGCTCTTATTCAGAGCAACTTAAAATGAGCATAACAGTAGAATGAACTTCAATTCCTAGATTGCCAGCAGCCAAAACTAAGGAGGTCAATGGTCAGGGCTTACAATAGTCCTGTGACCATAGATCCATCATGTAAGAGTGAAGTACTGGGACAGGAAGTAGAATAAGAGTTAAGGAGGAATACAGGCAGGTTTTAAGGGATTTCATGATTGTAAAGAGGTAAAGTTTTCAGTCAACAACAAGATGGGGAGCGACTCCATACGTACTTGGTAAAACATGGAATATTATTGTTTGTTACCTTTACACACAGAGGTAATCACCATTTTACCAGTATGCCATGTTTGTACCATTTCCCTCTTTTCATTTATACATAACTACATACATTGTCCCAGAATCATCTCAAAATTCTCAATTACTTAGCTTTCATCTTTAGACAAGAACGACGCAACGGAGACAGATGAATTGTAGGAATCCTATGGGATCTGATTGACAAGATGATTGCGAGTTACATTCACAGCTGCGGCCGTGGTAGCATGCAACGTCTCCTCCGAAAACGTTCCCACATCTTCTCATGTCCTATTTTTCATTTTGCAAATATCACAACCGCCACTAGTGGGGAAATAGTTCAATTCTGATGGAAATCTCTTGTTTGAACATGTGCCGAGAAGAGATGTTTAGTCTGCGTTTGTGTGTCAAGTACCTGTGAAGTAGGCAAAGTCAAAATAGGCCAACCTGAATATGAAATAATAGTGGCTTTTTATTGTGGCTTTTGTAGAATGTAAAATGCAAGTCAGTCAAATAAAAATACAGAAGCTCAGTACAACAGTTTGCACTACAAAATTCTTCAAGGACTTGATAATGCCACATAAACAACAGTGGTCATAACTTTTTTTAGTAGTTTTTTCCTGTCCAGTATTGACTATGACTATGATAATGTGTGAGGTTTCCTTGATATACATGTACAAATACAGTTTTTTCTCCTCCGTCTTAGAGCAGTTTCACATATGCTTTACATTAAAGGCAGAGTTCATCCAGCCACCCATCCATCAGAAAAGATGAAAACATCTCCTAAATCAGCGTAACAGTCACAGTGGATACACGCAGACCTGTCCATTACCTTTCACCGTCACTGCATGGGATCTACACAGAGGGCTTTCGCACCGATAGCTTGCACCGACCTTTTGCCTCCCCGGAGTACTCATAGCTCAAGCTCATATATCACTTTGGCAGAACATACACAAATCTTAACATTCATACTTCAATTGGCTTTGCATAACAGCCAACTTTTGACATTAGCTGGTTTAGAAATCTGGAAACACCACATTTTACATTTACCTTTTCGTCATTTAGCTGACACTCTTAACCAGGGCGACTTCAATGACTTTAATTCCTAGATGTTTAAACATTACAAGCGAAAACAAAATAATACAAGCAACCAAAATGAAGGAGTGAAAAGGTGAGGATAGAAAGATCATAGCACTGTGGCTTTTATTGTGGCTTTTATAACTAAATGAGGTAAAGCTTAGGGTCAAGTTGGGGTCACTTCTTTAAGCAGCTGACATAGTTGGTGACTGTTCAAGATCTCATGGAGTGATTCATTTTGTAATGTTCAGATCTGTATGGTTCTTTGATGTTGACCAGCAGTCTGGAGACCCACAGTTACCGTCACTTGCACACCTCCATGTCAAAAACAGTCCAAAAATTAGCTCTGAAATAGATAGAAAAGCAACACAAGTTTCCTCAGCCTCGCTGCACCATGTTCAGGTTTTCTTAAAAAATTATCTTAATCATAATTATTTTCCTGTCTTAAGGTTGTTTTATTTTCACTATTGCTATTCAAATATGTGGGAGGGAAAATAATCCTGATGCTGGTGATGACAGTTATTCCATAAAACAGCTAAAAGCTAACATTTTTACTTCTATCACTATATAAGTACAGAAGGTGCACAGAAGTTTTTTTCTGTCTGAAGTCAAAGTCAACTCTTTAGTTTTATATAGTGATCAAAGATTATTGATTATTATAGATTATTTTTTCTTTGAAACCCCAGAAACTGGAATCAAATATCATCCATAAGTGACACAGGTATCCTGAAGCATTTTGAATCAGAAAACATCCTTCGCCCGAAAATCCCTGGCATAAGACTTCCTAGCAAGCGATGTGAAATTAGTAGTTTTTTTATTAAATAAAATATTGAAAATGTCTCACTATTAACTAAAGATTAAATAAAAATAATATGTTATAAAATGTCTTTGCCTGTGAGACATTATGAGTACGTGAGTAGAGGGGGTGAATGCTTTATTAGTTAGTTATTGGAAATTCATACGTTCATACAAATTTCAACTCCACTTTGATGGAAAAGTTTACTTCATGTTTAGACCCCAAATAAATGTATTTTGAGCTATTTTTGTCACACAAGGAAACACTTGTTATAGTCGTTGTATCATCGCTGGTAGCTACTGTAGCTTCCAGTGTCACTATACAGTTTCTGTGTGATTTATCACATGCTGATGGTCCTGATATCTCTCTGTTCTGATTTTGATGGGAGTGATAAAACCAGGCAGTAAAATAATGTCAGCTCTCTACAACCACAGCTGGTTCTACTCACAGGGGAGCTGCTTTGATGCTGCTCAGACATTTGGGGAAAGTGTTTGAGGTCCACGCTGCGACTGAGAGTTACATACATCAGTCACATGCAGACGTCACCCCACGTCTCCATCAGCCATGATCACCCTCGTAAACTCTCGTGTGTCTCAGACGTTCACATCATCGCTTAAACAGACATGACTGATGCGCCTCACCGTGAACGGGAGCAGAAGCGCACACAACTAATATAGTGTGGTTATGTATTGTATTGTATGTGGAACATTATTTAGAAATATATGTAGAAAATAAAATGAATATAGGATAAATAATGTTTTCCGGTAGGGCTCACTGAGTCACTCGTCAATTTGATGAGACCTATATAAACTTTATCCATACTTTAAGACTGCATTACAGTAACGACCTGTAATGACCTGCACTCATGTCATGGTTATTCTGCAGTTGTGTAAAACATTTTAAGCTCCATTTTGCAGTTTGAGTTGAAAGGTTACATACTCGTTTAAGTTTCAGGACCATAGAGACCATGAAATCCATTCACCCATTTTACAATTTCATAAAATGTATGATTATCAGTCGGACAACTGAAGACATTTCCTGAAAAAATGTACACACTTTACAGTTCAGTTGGCTAAGGTGCATCCCATGTAACCTCTGCGTCCTGAGTTTGAATTTGGACTGGGACCTTTGTCACCCCCTCTCACTCTTCTCAATCCTTCCTGTCTCTCTTCACTGCAGAGTATTTAATAAAGGCCAAAATGCCAAAACAGAAAAAGAAAAAAGAGACGTTGACCAGGACCAATTGACCCTGGTTGACCTGCCTGGGAGTCAGAGGGTCAGAAGTCTCTGAACTGACCACTATTCCTACTCCCACGGCCTGGCCTTCTTAGTGAACTCTGCAAATGTAGATCTATGAGGCGACAGCTGCCTTCTCTGAGGTCCTCAGATACCCCTCTATCTCTGGCGAACATGTCCTCCTGTGAGTATATCTGTGGAAATACCACTCAGTTTCAGCTTTTACATTTGCTCCTCCAATCCAGCACCACTGCTCTTTGTGAGACTGGGTTGCTGTGTCTTCTGCTGCTGCTGTGTCTGCATTTGTCTTCTATAGGCAGAATCAAGAAACGAGTCCGGCCTGCCTTATAATTTCTGATGTCACAACATGTACAGCTACATTGAGAATACAATGAGAAATATGGAAAAGCATGGCTGTCAGAGAATGCAGAAGCGAGGAAGAGGACGGTTTGTAGTTTGAGATTGTTAGCACTATTATGACAAGAGTACTTTTGGATATTAACACATTCAGACCAGTGAGCAGGTCTCACATATATGCCAGTTGACATTACAAATCAATTCTTCTTTGCTTTCTAGCTTTGAGAGAAAACATATTTGAGTTACTAAATTGGCAAGTATTCCCATTATTAGTAATGCTGCTGCAACTGCTGTATATAATGGCTCAACAATACTGATATCACCACAATAAATATACATTTAATTCATGCTGAATAGATATGGATATCAACAATTAAACTAGCCTAATGATTTTGTGAAAAACCTATATATAATTTTACAATGTTTACATTAAGAGCCAAATGTAACCTTTTTTTCATCTGGCACTTCTCTCAGTGAACACTGGATGGCATTCTTGCTGTTCAGGACCAGTTCGTTTACAATAGTGCCACTTTTTACTTACTAGGAAGAAGGGAGGCAGAAACTGCACTGTACTGTATTATACTGGATTATTAGACATTTAATGGATAATCAAATATATTGTTGTTTCAAAATGTTCTTGCTCTAATCTGACTGAGACTGATCAAGAAAACAGACGATCTGATTCAGAAAGAAAACAGTCGTTGTAAATGACTTAGTAGGGGCATAACTGCTCCAGATAGAGCTCCAGATAGAGAGTATCATTTCAGGACAAATCAAAAACACTCAGTTGTCATCAGAGAAAATGGCTTTCAAATTGTCTGAACTTTTTGGTACTCATTGTATTGTCCTTCAAATATGGTACTTATTCTGGTACACTAAGCCAAAAAGTTAAAACATAAAATTTGTATTTGCAAATTAAGAGCTCTTTTCCAAAATGTTCTATATCTATTTTAAGGACAAAAAAACATGAATTCTTCACCGTGTCTAAAATCTAGACTATAACTTGTTTCAATCATTTCGCAAAGGTAAGTGTCATTTTATTTTAAAATGTGTCTCCTCAGGCTTTATATCATATGGTGGAAGTAACGGTTGTAACGGTTGTGTTTACAGTGTACAGACATCCCTGAGCCCTGCAGCAACTCTCGATAACTGGCTATCCTGTAACAGCAGCAAAACCAGTTTCCAGTCTCCGGCACACCCAGTTCACCTGTATTTTGTCCCTGACACCAGACACCACAGGTCATGAGTGAGAGCCATTGTCACCTGGAATGAGTCACTAGTCATTATACTGACAGTGACAGTGACCAATTTTTTCACCATAAATAAGATTTGAAACAGAAGATGAGTAACTGCAAAGGGCTGGGAGGCTGTTTATATATTTTCATTGTTACCCTTTGTGCTTTGACCCAAATCTGATTCCATTTGTGTTTCACACACGTGGCATCTGGAACAAGGCAACAATTTCAACAGAAACCTGAATTACGGTTACACTCCAAAACACTACTGATCTAGAGAAATTACAATATTGGCTGAAATGTATGACTCAAAATCTCATCTTCAATCTTATTGTTTTTGAATAAATGCAATCAAAAGATAGCATTTGCTATCAAAAGATGATATTCAACAGTTTTATTGTTATGCAAGCAATAAGTGTACCACCTTTTTCAGTTGGTGGATATGTGATTTTGTAAATGGAATTAAAAAAAGTAAGTTTCAATCAATTCGTAGCCTCTGTGATCCACTGTTTCACTGGAAGTTAGGACTTAACACGGTCATCCTTTGAAACGCAAATGAGTTATTTCCAATTGTAAAATGATTTTTCATATATATTCACATATTTATTTTTTCATAAATATATTTTCCTTTAATGAAATGGCTGGATATGCAATGGCTACACACACACCACTAAGCTAAATTTGCCAAAATACCTTCATAATCTTACTGTGTGCACACATGTCCGTACAAAAATAAGCAATCATTAAATATCTGCGTCAGATTCACAAAATAAGAGAATCTTTTGAACAAATGGCGTGGAGCATCATCTTTGGCAGTGGTTTTCTCTTGTTTGTGACCTCTGCTAGATGACAGTGAAGGTCTCCAACAAGCAGCCCTGTTGGTGAGTAGCACTCAACGAAATCTCCCAATAGCAGCTTCATATCCTCTTGAAAGAAACAAGTGCCTCAAATACCAATTCTGGCCTGTGCGCTTAATTGGTTAGTATGTTCAGATCTTTACTGCTGTTCTGTTCCACAGCAAAAACTGCAGAACTGTAACCTTACTTCCAACGACCCTTGAATCTAGCCTTGCACATTCTCAACTGATGAGTGACTTTTTGAAATGAAACCAATCCAGACCATCCACCAAGGGTAATCATCCGCCAATATTGTACATCCACCAAAATAACAGCTTCCAATGACTCCCCATTCTAAAAGCAGCATCTCCAGGGAGGGCAGCAGCAGCAGCACAGCTGTCGAATTGGGTTCTTCTTCTTGTACCTGGCGGCCGTCTTGAACTTCTCACTTGAGGCAATCACATAGTCCTGTGTCCTTTCTACATTGGTCTGGATGTGGTCGATGTAGGCCCCTTGTTCATCCACCAGCATGAAAATGTCCATGAAGAGATCCCTCAGCTCCTTCATGTTGCTCTCCAGGTTCAGCAGCTCCTGTTGAAGAACGGTGACAGGATTAATAGACCCTCGGATTTTGATGTAGCACAGCCTGAGCACTGTAAATATGCTTGTGCTGACTCCTAGTGCCTTAGTGACTGATGTACTGGTTCCCTCAGAAATCTGTTTGTATGGAAGATGTTTTGTGAGCCAAGGAAGGAGTGACAGTCTTCAGTCTTGTTCTATCAAGTCCTACAGATTCATCTATGTGAGTCCAAATTTGACCTTGTCGTTTTTATTATTATAACAAAAAGCAAAGAGCAAGCAAAAAAAAGTCATATCTAAAAAAAATCACACCAGGGGAGCATTCAGGACCACTGTTCCCTCTAAGTGCTCCACTTGTCCCCAGAAATGTAGTCAAGTTAAATTTATTTATATAGTCCTTTATCACAAACAAGGACTTTATAAGCCTAAGTAGGTCAAGCTGATAGACAATCAGATTTATGACACAATCAGTTATCAATTATCAAATTATGACAATTAAGATGTTAATTGACAAATAGACAAATAACATCAGATGAAGGTACTTTTGGTTGCCCCTTACCTTGTGTCGTTGTTCTATCTCAGATAACTGTGACCGCGTGATCCTGGCGTCATTCAGCAGGTTCTCGTTGAACACCTCCCATTTTCCTGTGGCGACCATCTCATTCACCTCCTCCTCCGTCACCTCTCTTCCTGATACCTCCAGCTGGCGGATAATGAAGTGCTTACAGCGCTCCTGCTTGGTCAGCAGAGCGTCATTATACTGCCGCATTACCTAAACGTGATGATAGGAAGAAAGAGAGAGAGAGAATAGGGGGGGAGTGGAGAGACCTCAAATTAGACAAACTTGAGAAGAGTCCCAGTGAGCTGAAGATAGTCAACAGGTTTTTCTTAAAGTGACAAACTGCTTTTTATTTATTTTGGCAACATCCTTGGTGGTAAGTGGTACAATTACACTGCACTTCCCAGTTTCTGTAGGTACCACTCTTTTTCTTTGTCTGTTCAGTCATGGCGTCTATCAAGCAAACTTCCCAGTTCCTCTTCTACTTATTACAAACAAGCTGCTATTGCTGCTGTCGGAAAACATCACACATCACTTCCTGTGTGCCAGAGGAGGATAGAACTACTGTTAAAAACGGCAACCTTTCACAAACTGGGTATAGGTTTAATCACTATTGTGTAGTAGCAAAACTGACATTTATATATATGAAAATGTCACAGATTATAACTTTAGGACTCTTAACACACCCACAACTTTTGCATTGTAACAATAGGCAGGGAAATATGGCAAATTAGTAAGGAGAATTACGGCGGTGTGCTTTAGAATTCCACATGGTTTTTGAAGAGTGAAAATTAAATGGGAGGTGTACAAAAGTGTCCAAAAGCAGCGTGGTTGGGTATTCATATTTCTTACCTGTTGGAACTGGCGGTGCAGTGCTGCATGCTGGGAGCGCTGGATCCTTGTTGTGACTGCAGTAGGTCCCTGCTGGTCCTCAGTCCTCTGGGCCTGTTTGGAAAGGGCGTCAAGGCGCCTGTGGAGGCTTTCGGCCTGCAGCTTGATGTCTCGGGTGATGCTGCTCTCCTTCTTCATCACACTGAAACGGCGCATAGTTGCCACCAGGGTCTTTTGCTCTTGGCTGAATTTAAGAACCTGCAGACAGTTGAGATTGGAAAGGTTGTTTTTCTCAGTGTCAGTATCACTTCTGACATAGTAATGAGAAGGAGGAACCTCATTTTAACTTAACCGACAGAAACGGCATGACCATAAAATCTTGATGTTTGATCCTATACCCACTCATAATACTCATAATAATAACATTAATAAGAATAAGAATAATCTTCAACTCTATAGAACTTAAACAGTTACAAAGCTCTTTACAAATGATTTCAAAAACAGACAAAATCAATAAAAGCAAGGCAATAACCATTAAAGTGAGGTAAACAAGCAATAATAAAAGGTCATTTCATAAGAGCAAGTATATAAAAATTTGTTTTAAGAAGTGATTTAAAGGATGATACAGATTTAGCCAGCATGAACACCTCAGGCAGGCAGGTCTTTTCAAAGTGTACGACATCTGAAGACATTCAAAGCCTCTTGGACATCTAAGACATGCAAAATTGAAAGGACCTCTGAAATAAATAAACCTTACCTCCGTCTCCAGCTCTGTGATGCCATCCCGGATATGCTGAGCCTCAGACAGGAAGTTGTCAATGACTGGCTCCTGCTCGAACACCACAGCCTGTGGTGTGATGACCTCGACCCCTACCGAGTCATCTGCCTCGCCCTCCCCTGTAAACGGGCTGGCATCTTCACTGGCTGGCTCAGAAAACTCCTGAGCCCTCTTCTGTAGCTCCTCCAAGCGGTCTCTCATTGTGGGAGGCCTCTCGGTAAAGCTTGCTCCTCAGTACACAAGGTCTCTACTGTATGTACGCTTCCTGGCAATGCTGACTCATCGGGACACTAAGAGAAGGTAACATGAAACTGTCATGATCCTTGTTGGGCAACCAACAATTTCAATTCATGTTCAGTTGAATGTGTGAATAGGAAGTATGGTAAAAGTAGGACAAAATAACGGGAAGGAATGAAGAAATTTGTCCAGAATATTTACGATTTGAAAAATATTCCAAAATATGAAAATATGTATTATGCATGTTGAGCAATATAACATATGAAATTTCATGCAGTACGTAACGAGAGAGAAATGGGAATAATGTGAATTTACAGATATACATGATGTGTGTATGTATTGTATTCACATTAACAATTCCTATTCTATGAAGGCCTCTTGGTGGAGCTCATTCTCGAGGACACTGGCTTTCAATAAAGGCCCCCCGGCGGAGCTCATTCTCGAGGACACTGGCTTTCTATGAAAGTTCCTCGCTTCTCTACACCTCTCGTCCTGTAGCACAGGCAAATACAGCTGTTGTTAACTGTGTACTCTGGTGTGTCCGGTTGGAGTCACGGCTTGATCAATGTTTGTTTACACCCTCATAATTTCAACTGTCATGATGTGAGAATAATTGATGTGGCATTCCTGCACTCTGCTGATACTCTGAACACTGCAGTGTATTTTTAACTTTTTGAAAACAACATGAGATGAATAAGCAGAGAGTTTATCTGCAACATCAGTCAAATTGACTTGAGCTTATTTTCCCATGAGAACCGTGTTGTTGTGTTTAAGTAGTCCTGCATTTCCCTTTGCCAGCAATCGTCTCACATCTAAAAGTGACCTTCTTGGTAAACACACACACACACGCACACAGACAGACTGACAGATCTGACTTTTTTTTTACTAAGGGGACAGAGTTTTGCATTAAAAAGGGATATTTCTTCGCAACTGCTAAATATTGAACACATTTCACTGTCAACCCTCCAACTTGTGCCTGTGAATCTGGCAGTGAAGCCAACAAGTGGAGTGATTAAGATTAAAACAATGAGATACAGAATCAAATTTCCTGAATTCCTCTGGTGGGTTAAGTGTATTCAAACACAAATCCGTGTGCATTCAAATGGAAATACCTACAGGGGGGTCCAGTGGGAGTCCACTACCAAGAACTGAGAGAGAACTGAGAACTGAAACTAATACAGTTGTTTACTCAGTTGATACCTTTATTCAGGAATACATTATTTGATGATCTGATCTGATACAAATCAACATTTTTGAGAAATGCTTGTCTGAAATTTAAATATATCTGAATATCTTGTTCGTACACCCCTTGGTAAGGTTTTTGTTTTGTTTATATTAACACATGTATGCTCCTAATACACAGCGTGAATTGTTTTGGTCTTTTAACAACAAATACCAGATATTGGCTGAATGAATATGGTCCTCTATGCGTTATGGTTGCTAATGCTAGTGCTGTAACTTTGAAAAAGGACTTAAATATTTTTAATTATTGATTAATTTAGTTTTGAAATGGATGTAATCTTGTTTGAGAAATGTCATTTGACTACAAATTTGTATTACTTTTTGATAAATGATGAACCAAAAGAGTTCCCGGTAGTGGACTCTTTGACATTTTGAAACTGACTTACTGACATTGATACAAACAGATACATAAAGGGATTGGGGGTTTTGCAAGCATTGCAAGACTATCCCATTACCAGATGGATTTCAAACAGGAAAGACACTATTTTGTGTGTGTGTGTGTGTGTGTGTGTGTGTGAGTGCACTGTATATGCATGCAATTATTATGTTACTTATATTTGTACAGTGTTTATGTGTGCGTATGTGACGTATTTGTGCAGATGTACACATGTTTTTTGTCTGTGCTTAAGTGTGTGTGCTCTCATGCCTGTGTGTGTGTGTGTGTGTGTGTGTGTGTGTGTGTGTGGTCTAACCGTTTCAATCTCCTCAGAGCTTACGAATGTAAAAGTGACCATTGTTCTCTCTCTCTCTCTCTCTCTCTCTCTCTCTCTCTCTCTCTCTCCCTCCCTGTCCTCCCACCCCCTGAAGAGCTGATTTAAAAAATTGCTCAATGGATTTTGAAGCACATTCTCCTGTGCTTAGCCCAAAAACCTTGAGGAAAGTGAAGCGGGGCCCGTGCCGGGGCCTCGTCTATACCTCTGTGACTGTGAATATCTTCTTTTTTTTTCCCTTTTTTTTTTTACACAAGCGATGCTATCCATCTGCTCCTCCTGTCTGCGTTTAAGGGGGAAATGCCTCTGTTGACATTCTCTCATCTCCATACAGGTGCACAGTAGGCGCGCCCAAATGTTGTATCAAACAATTGCACTGCACCTGCTGGTTCTATTTACTCTGACAAAATAGTGTTGTTTTATAGTTATGCCAAAAATGTTTTAGATGTTGTGGATGAGTAACCTACCTAAGCTCACTTTACCCACCAGAACAGTTTACCTGTTTTATTAAGATGACCCAAACTTATATTAAGTAGATTTATAGCATACATCATAATAAGTTGAGTAAGTTCATAGTTGTTGGCCTTATTATGATCCCCGACTCAAAGTCATAGTTATAGCCACCTTCGTATTTAACACCACACTTGTTCATATGATGTTCGGTATCAAGCTGTAGCAATCATTCAGTTTGAAATGAGGATAATATTTACCTCAGTGTTGTTAGTAGTCCATGAGGGGCTGTTTGCTGAGTGTTCCCATTCAGAGTTGAGCAGGAATGTGAATCCCCCCTGATCCAAGCCATGGGAGTGTTTTCCTCCAACTTCACATACAATCTCACATTCGTTAGTATCAGATCATCGGATCTCTTTACATCCACCCGATGCTCATCAGCTGCGAGCTACAGGTTTGTGTACGCTATTACAGGTTAACAGTCCTGCCACCATCTGTTTGTCAGTGCAGTTACACTCACAAGCAGGAAATGCTGAACTTTTGAGGAAATCTGGTTGAGCCAGTCTCAAGCACCTCCCCTCCTTTTGAGGGAGGCCAGGCAACAGCCAATAGAAGAGGGAGAGACCGGGGGCCTATTTGCTTATCTGAAGAAATGAGAGGTGACGTGATTAAGTAAATGAGTGGGGCGAGACAGCATGCAGAGTACTGGGAACTCGTAAAGCCTACCCTCAGGCTTATTGCTGGTCAGGAAAATAGAGCAGAGCAAATAGATATGCATTTTGTACATTGTTAAGGTGCAACAATGGGGATTATGGTTTGGGTGTCTACCAGGGCATTGGCTTTCTGATCCATGGAGTTCAATTTTATGTGAAGTGTCTGGGTTTGCAGTGTAAGCCCCCTTGGTTCGGGGCTATTGTACTCCGTCGGCCCCAGTGACTCCGCTGAGCACTTTTGACAGATTTCTACCGACAAGCTCCCTGAAATCCAAGAGCCTTTCAAGGCGGGAAGGGACACAGTCACTCTCTGCTATGCTGCAGAAAACCCTCTGAAAAGCTGTTTGAAGTGCAGCGTCAGAGGGAGAGAGAGAGGAGACAAGTTTTGAGGATGAGAAGAGTTTGGCGGGGACAACAGTTCAGGAAACATCACTTGAAACGTTGATGGCAGAGTTGCAGAGTTCCTGTCATTTTATCACTGCTGCCGGGTGAAAACCTTGTATCTCCAAAATGTCAACTTTTCAGGAACTAAGAAAAACAGCCTTGTTCTTCGCGTGGTGACCAGGGAGGTAGTGCAGGGTAAACCCACCTAAACTCAGTTTACCAACCTTAGAATGTAATGATTTCTAAATATATAGTTGATATTTTTATTATATTATGATGACCACCAACTGGGGCTCATAGTTTACCCACCTTTTAATTTACAACTGGTGAGCAGCATGCATTTTTTAGTTCAATAGGTTTTGAAAGGGGTTCATAACCAATCAGCATCAACCCATAGAAGACCATGCAATCCTTCAAATGAAGTTAAATCACCTGAACTGGAGTCACAAGGTTTTCCCATGACAGCAGCAATATCACCACAGAAGGCAAACAATTTCCAGTGGGTGGTGGCGTAGCGCTTCAATCAAACAATGAAAAATAAATTAACCATCTGATGACTATGCAGACTACTGTTGGTAAAGCTTTATCTGTGTTGTTCCAGCTGCTATTACTGCTGCAGCGCTGCGCTAACACTGAGTCATCCGTCCCTAATGGCACCATATTATGACAACAAAGCAAAACCGGTTCTCTGTGTGTCAGGAGTGTCCATATTTACCTTCATCAGCATCAGGGCAACACACTTACTGTACCTGAACCTGTTTCCTGTTGCTGATCCTTTTTCATCCTGTCTGTGTGTGTGTGTGTGTGTGTTGTATTTGTGACTCAGTTGATGTGCCCTATCTCCTATCTGCTATGAAGTCTGATGCCTCTATTCACCTCGCTCTCTGAATCACTGATGGAGGAGATGAAGTTGAATGGATTTTGCTAATTAAATAGCAACAGAAAACTCTCTCTCTCTCTCTCTCTCTCTCTCTCTCTCTCTCTCACTCTCCCACTCTCTCACTACTAAAGACATGAAATTATTAGGTTGGTACCCTGTCATTGGTCCTGTATAATCCATATGAACTGTCCGAAAGCTTAGCAATAGAAAGGAATATATGTTTTCATATCAGAATTGATAAACATTAGACTTATTTGATGAGATTTTGACCTAAAAAACCCCATCCGATAATATTTATGTACTTTTATTTAATATAGAAGTGAATAACTGCCTCAGTAACACTTTATTGAAGTGCATTGTGATAATGTCCATTAAAGTCCATTAGAAGCATAGATAAAGGTCTTACAATATATAGTAATCACACAAGCTTAAAAATGTTTTTATTGTATTTATTATATCACTCACAATGTGCTTATAATGCAGTTATGATGCTTTAAAATGCCCTTTGAGCACCACTTTACTGTATCTGGGGAGGTAAATTTGGTTACAGTTATCTTTATGCATTTTTTCTATTGTGCTCTCAGAAGTAAGATATTAGTGAAATTATATTGTTCATGTTTCTGGGGACACCCTGGAACCAGCTCAAGGGTCCCTTGTGGACTTCAGGCCCCACATTGGGAACATCTGATATAAGTTTGCGCACTCAACCCTTCCATGTGTCTAATTTGTGATGATATTAATTTGTGTTACTTTTCAACCCAAGGTATGTCAATAGCAATGCATAGTGGCACAACATAGGTTTTTTAATGATGAGGTATGTTGAAAAGTAACACTAATGTGTGTTGTCCCAAAGTAGATATCTTGAAAGTGGCTTTTACCCCAAAATAGTGTTCTTCTCTATGTTGTAGAGGAATCGAGCCAGATACAGGAGGAGAGAGAGAACATCGAATGAGGCCAGTTGAACAGAAGTGACCCGTCAAGGGTATGATGGGAGAATGCAGACAGTACGAAAAAGAGACAGTACTTCAAATGACGAAAACATCCAGAAACCGGAACAAAAGGAAATGGAAAAAGTGATGAATAAAAGAGTTAAATGCAACAGTTTCACCTCGAAAGATTGTCAGGTTGTGTTGGTCATTGTATCATCTCACAATACAGAGCTTGAAGAGCTCTCTGGGTGTTACTTGTAATTGAAGGAATGTCTCAACCTGTGCTTTGATATACTCGCTGTAGAGAGTAGAGACAGAGAGAGTGAGACATCTCGCAAACAGCTTCTCAACGAGAAGCTTGAGAGTGTTGTTTCTAAGAACTAGTGTGGGAGTTAGCATGCTGAAAGGAAAATATGCTGTGTTTTCCTCTCCAAGGAGAGAAAAGTGAAAAACACACGAGTAGTGTTGGGCCAATATGGGTTTTGAAGGTCAGAGATCAAATAACAAGATATAAACAGTTAAGTTGGATGAATTTGTGTTGGCAACCATGTACAGATGTCCTGAATAGGGTTTGACTGATATGTTTTTTTGACGGCTGATATCAATACTGATATTGATGGATTAAAGTTGCTGATAGCAGATTTTATGGGTCAATATTCCATATTCATTCTTTAAATCTGACCATTTTCATGTAAAACCATTCCAAAGAATGACCAGTTTTCAGTGTTTCCTCCAGAATTGTATTCTTGTCGGGTGGGAAAGCCTCTGAAACAGCATTTAGATCATCATGGGAGACTAAAACTCTCCATTGAAATCCATACTAATGAAATTCTTCCAGGTGGGTTAGCAGCTCCTTAAAGGGTAATTCCAGTATTTTTAAACCTGGGCTCTATTTCTACATATTAGTCATTTAAACCCCAAAATAGGTACAAAAAGTTTTGCAATTGTTCCAGTAGATCGCCTCAGCTGGCAGTCGCGAAACGGGCTGCAATGGCTGCAACGTAATTCGCAGGGGCAAGTGCGTGCGATCAAAGTACGTTCACTAAAAGTGCTTGTTTTTGCCACTGACAGGCTCAGATTGTTATTTGAAGTGTCTGACAACATTACATTTGTTTAACCAGAAACCTTTGTTTAACCTCTTCCTGCAACAACTCACCTCATCTTTCAGATTTCAGAGCGAGACTTCTCCTTGAGCGAGACTGTTTCTGGTTAAACAAAGGTCTTACTTAATTAAAGGTTTTACTGACTGCCACCCCTGAAGCTGTTGAGTAAAATCCTCCCACATCACACCAGAATGACTTCTCTCTGGTCAACCATCTGATATAAAAATAATAATAATAAAAACCTCTTCAGAATTAGGGTTAGATAAATGATAAATGAAGTTGGACTAGTTGCGGTCAGGGAGGAACATCCTCATCATATCGTAGGTGGATGACATGACAGACTAATATCTGATTTTTAATAATCCTAGAAGGAAGGAGGAAAGGAGAAAGAGGAGATAGATGAGCGAGGGGAGAGAGACGGTCAGAGGGGCAAGGATAATGAGGTCAAAACCATCACCATTAAGCCAATCAGCAAGATTGATACTGAGGTCGGTGGCCTTGCCTACTGAAATGAGGCAATCAGAGATCTGGATACTAAATGTACCTTTTGGTCACTGTACGAGCCGGAGCCGGTGCCTAGGGCCCTTTACGTTTTAATTTAGTTGAGCAGCTGACAACCAAAACTGTAACCCTGCCAAAGTCCCCTATTTCTTACACAAACACTCAATGTTCACTATTTCACCTGTATCTATTTCAGTTGGCAGGCTTAGGAGTCTTTTCATCAAGTTTCTCTGTGTCCTTGTTTGCATCCAAACTGCAGAAAAAGTGTCCTTTACTTGACTTTGACTTTGTATTTGAATATCCATACGCTACATTTAAAATGTTGTTAGCAATCAAACTAGACCGTGTCATTAAGACAAAGCAGTAAGTAGAAAGGACAGTGGCTGAAAAAAGAGGCCAGGTGGTTTGAGAAGAAGCGTCAATGAGAGGAAAGGAGACTGCAAATACAGTATTTGGACATTGAGGATGCAGGATGTAGATCCATTGCCCACTGTGTCAGTTCACTAAACCTTTAATATGGCAAGTCCTTGCATCTCATACCATTTGCCACTAACTCTTTCAAACACACTTATATAGAGGTGTGTATGGAGTGTATGGGGGACAGAATTGTTTAAAGTAGAAATAAATGAATAAATACAAAAATAAATTAATGTAAAAAAAAAATTAAAAATCCATAGAAATCCTGAAATAAATATATAAATGAATAACAGTGAGCATAAATTAATAAATGAATGAGTAAGACAATGTATTAACAAGATCTATATAGTCATTTATATCATCACCATTTATTTATTTCCATATTATTCTGGGAAATAAATGGATTTCTATGTAGTCTTCTTTTTATCAAAACTTTCCATGCATTAAAATGCATGAAACTTTGCACACAGGTCGACCCACTACATTAGGGAGAAAATAATGATGCTAATAAATGAGTGGTACATCCTACAGAGCTTTATTACATCCATCAATATATGAAAAATCGCCACTTATAGCCAATTATTAAGTCAATCAGTTTATGATCTGTTTATGATCAAAAACTGTAAAACTAATTAAAGCTATCTCCTCCCACAGTTTACATTTAAATGACAAATGATGAACTTGCTATACTTCATCAGACCCTTACTAATAAACCATCTGCAGGGTTTTCTTGAATCTCAAAAACTGAGCCCACACTGCATGAAAGGGTCTGACGGTACTGTACACAGTCACTGTCAGTTCTCGCTTAATAAATGTTGAACATCTATGAGAATAAATTTAAAAAAGATTCCAGCTTCTGTAGATGAAATACGCCCAAGTTTAGAATTTTAACAGAATCATTTTTGACAGAATTATAAATGTTGCCCTCATGCAAACAATTGCAGTTAATGGAAAATAGAGCTTCTTTAAACATCAGCTTCTTGCTTATGGGGTGTGCAGTGTGCATCTCAGTAAAAAAGAAAAACCTTTCATATCATCTATATGAACTATGCCAATTGCTATAATATTATCTTGAAAACTGATTTTTTTTTAGATTATTTTGAATTCTGCCCTTCGGGAAGGGGTGTCCTAATTGTGCCCCTGTTGGCTGCATTTCTAAACATTTGAAAACATTCACTCCAGTATGAAACAACCAGTAGTCTCCCCCTGCTCAGCTGGCTCAGTAAATTAATGATTTGCCATTGGCACCAAAGAGTGAGATTGAATCCAGGGTGGTGCTGAAGAAACATGACATTTGGGCAAATATGTGACTTATTTTGTCTTGCCTTTATTTGAGAGTCAGTAGAGAGAGACAGGAAAGATCAGGTGAGAGAGGAGGGATGACATGCGCCTTAGACCACTGAGCGACCAGAACGCCCCAAATATGTGACTTCTGAAGTATTGATTATATATCGATTATGGGTGGACATCTCTCGCATACAGTTCTGATAAGCACAATTGAATTTTACTAATTGACTTATCAGTGAACTCCTGAGTGTTAGACTCTTATCAGCAAATTATGGAGCAGGGAATAGAGAACAAAATAAATACTGAAATAAATGAGTTGTGAATTTTTTATTTATTTATCCATTTATTTCTAATTATGGACGATTCTGTCCTCCATACAATTAGAGCATTGACTGAGTGATGACTGACAAGATAATAATTGTATATATCTCTTATGACACTTTCCCTGTACCTGTGATACCACCCTCCACATTGTGATAATAGAGTGACACTGTGAACAGATAATAATGTAATGTAATAATGTGAAAATATAAAGTGACTACATTTAATAAGGTGTATATATTTTTAACAAAGCACGTGTACATGCCATGACACTTTCTGACACTTCCTGTACAAATGTATGGCCTTCAATTTCTTATGTGACTATGATTCATCTTCGCACATCATGTACATATATATATATTACTGTTAATTCACTGCTTCTCAGTTTCACACATTGTTATATTTATATTCTATGATATGTAGGAGTCCAATCCATAGGGCTGAAATACTGTTTTTGCTATGGTTTATTTTTTTCCTGGACTCCGCACATTTCCATAGTTTTCAGTGAGATGGTCGATGAGAGAGACAAGACATTTGGCAAAATCAACCAGCGAGGAAACCCTGTCCTGCCTTATATTGAATGCAAAGTGTTGGAAATAAATTCACCATTTCTTTACACACTCACAGTTAATAGCAGTATTTTTTTCTTATCATTGATTTCCAGATTTTAGGTTGAATCACAATGTTCTTATTTAAGTTATGATGAAAATGTACACTCTATTTTACAGTATTGTATTGTATTCGCAATGGCTACTATCTCTAGCACAGTGAGCTTACACAGTCTAGCTACGTTGCCGCATTGCTCCATAAGGTAGTTTTCTACCCGGTGACAACAAACAGGTACCCACACTTGTACCCTTCATTGTTTTTGGACAATATCATAGTTTTTGAATTATGTTCTGTATCTTTAATGGATGAACCAGAAACGATCCTCACCGTTATACTGAAACACAACTAGAGTAGCCAGGGACAACGTGAATGCTCATGAGGACTTTCCCTGGAGGATTTACTCCAACCCGGCACCAGCGGGGTGGAGCGTTTGCGTAGACTCACCTCTTCTGTTTGACTGAACATTTCAAACATGGATCATTTTGCCCCCTGGTGTTGAGAAACTGCTATTTCTGCATTCTGTGTCCTCTACAGTGTTTTAGGTTGTTTTTTTTCATACAGACTGTTGCAATCTACTGGGAGATACACTACAGTTATTCTGTGAGATAGCAGATTGGGGAGAAGGCCACTTTTCTCAGTATACCACACCACTTCTTCAAGTCCTACTGCTGGTGTTTGTTTCGCTCCTCCAGGCTTATCATTGCTGTACATTCAGAGTGTCCCACTGGCCACTCACACACACATACTGTACAGTACATGATGGATCTACTTTGTTAAAACATGCACAGCTAGACTTTACAGAACTTCGCTAAGGGTTAGACCAACATAGACTATAGACTATACATTGAAGCAATAGTTTGTGCCGAAATTCAGTATTTGTAAAAGTCATAATAATCACAAGGATTCAGTGTATTCCTCAAAACAATATAAAATGGAGTATAGGGAGGGAGGAACCTTCATCATATTGGAAGTTGTAAAAATTGACAGGCCCTATATTGGCCTCATATATTGACAAACCAATAAAATTAATGTTCATTCTGTTCATTCAATAATGGCATAATGCAAGTAAATGGTGCCTTCAAAACCAGTCAAACTCCACCTGCTACTGAGTCTAGTTGTTAATTAGTATAACCAGCGCTCACCGGAAGACACTTTTGCAGGTATGTCAGTAAACTGTGGTGATACGTAGATCCGGGGCTGACTGGTGAGCTGTGTGTCCAAACATATTTACTCAGAGCAAACAGACAGCGGAGGCCAGCTCAGTGTGTGCGTGATAATACTCTGTCTATCTCTGTTTGCTCTGCCAGCTCCCACCGACCACAATTTAACAGAATGAATTAAGCAAACATCAGCGACAGAAACAGGTACGTTTCTGTAAATAAACATGTATCCACCGGCCTATGGTAATCCTCGATAAAACACAGTTGGGGTGAAGGGACGTGCAAGGTGATGGAGAGTCTGTAATCAGGTTGTGTTTTGTTATCAGTGGTTATTGTGATGTGTGTGTAATGGGTGTGTGTGTGTGTGTGTGTGTGTGTGTGCGTGTGTGTGTGTGTGTGTGAGTGTGCGCATTACTGGGTTTTTGAAGGCAATACTGACACTAATATTTTTTGGATTGAAGCTGCCAATAGCCAATATTTTGTGCTGATATTAAAAAAATCATTCAATTTGACCACTTCTATGCCAAGATTACTGTATTCAGCATTTCTCCAGGAATTTACTTCTTGTCAGGGTGGAAACGCTAAAACTCTCTCATTCTCTCCAGGGTGACGATAATTATGATACTAATAATAATTATTCATGTATACTTGTGTGGAATCTGATCAAATATCACATTCAAATGAATCCATAGACAACCAGTGTTGCATTTGTCAATTATACAATAAATATGTAATCAAACATATCCATAGCATAGCATCATATCCATCATATCAGAGGCTGGCGACACCCACTGGACCAGATGTGAGTTTTAATAAAAGGCCATCATCAGTCTGATATGTTTAAGGCAGTGGTCTTCAACCCTGGTCCTCGGGACCCACAGCCCTGCTGGTTTTCCTTCCTACCAGGTAGTTAATTAGATTCACCTGGTGTGCCACATGTTAGTCAGCCCCTGATGAGACGGCTGGAATGAAAACCAGCAGGGCTGTGGGTCCCGAGGACCAGGGTTGAAGACCACTGGTTTAAGGTGAGGTGTCTGTGTGTGTGTATACAATATGTTTGTGCGTGTGTGTGTGTGTGTCTGTCTTTCTACATCTGTACGTTTGTGTGTGTGTGTTCCACCGATCCATTCCTCCACTCTCTAACATCCATAAAAAAAGCATGTCACACCACTTCATCAATTATCAGAAACGGCTGATCTGAGATTGGCTGCTGGTAGCTGCCATTTCCCAGTGCCGGGGAAAGTAATTGTCATTGTGGAGGTAAAGTGTTGTTGTTCCTCAGATCTATAGTATGACAATGGCTTTGGCTTTGACAGGTGGATGGCAGGGAGGAGGAGGGTGTAGTGGCTCCAGCCGGATGTCCTTCGACCCCCCCCCAACCGTAATACACACACATACACACCACACACACATACACACCGCACACTAAACTCCTGCCGTCAGGCCTCCCCTAATCGAGATGGAAGAGCGCTGTGGCAGATCGAAATGCTTGCAGATGACAAGGTGGGAACGGATTGGCTCCCGTGCCCTTGTCTTGTTGTTCCATCTGCACCAAACAGAGAGGAAGACAGATGGATTCCACTGCAGAGGGCTGGGGGTGATAGGCAAGGAGACAGGCAGGGCATAGGAAGGGAACGGCAGACAGCGAACGGGCATAGGAATCAAATGAGGATGGAGAGAAGGGGAGAAAGACAGACAGACACAAATCGAGCTCGATGGCTTTATTCCATTTCTAAGTGCTCCTCCCTAAACCACTTACCTGATATCCAGGATCCCCTGTGAACCGAGAGACGGGGGGTCTTTCTCCATATGCATTCATGTCCGTGTCTGATATCTTTCCAACACAAAAGAATGTTGAGGATAAAGATCCCAGAGGTTTACTTGCCAACCAAGGATGCATCCAGGGCCGTTCACAGACATTCTTGTGGCTAAGCCTTCCAGCGATGTCCTTTTCCCCATCTGGTGTTTTTGTGTTTTTTCTTTCGTATCTGCTAGTTATGTGAAAACTGTGCCCCATATGGAACATCTGAATGAAGCTACATGAAAGCATAACATGAATGCCAAGCATTAAATGGGCCAATCAGACAATAAATGATTCAATAAGTGATTTCCATAAACAAATACTTTAATAGTGCTCTCTTAGCGTCGGAGAGGAGGAAACAATAGTGCAGTATAAAAAGGGGATGAAATTAAGACAAACAATTTCATGATCTGCCAAACTGGGAACATAACTCTCTCTTGGGAAAATAACATATTTAAACATATTTTTCTAGAGTTTCCCAAACCCAGGGAGCACGCGGAGTGCACACTAGTTGGAATTGGGAATTGGGTGTCAACTGGGACAGGGAAGATAGGGAAGTTAAGGGAATTAAATAATACCTATAACAGCAACAACAACAACAATTATTATGTATGAATATATTTTTCTTGTCTATTTTTGTAGCCACCCCCTCTGCATGTGGGTGGATGCATCAGTAGGCAGTGAGCATGAATGAGAAGCCCTAAGATGCACTATAAGAACAGTGTGTCATTTCCAAACAGTGCTATAGTCTATGGTTGGAAACAACTGGGAAAGGAACACCTGTGTGCTTTAGTTGATGACCTTGAGCACACGATCCATTTCAAACTGTAAAGATTTTCTCTGTTCTTTATCTCAAACAGTAAAGACAGTTTGGGAGGAATGTTCTCCACAAGGACACAATCATTTCAAGTCAATATTTTTCAGATTTGATAATAGTAATTCCCTGCCAAGTGCTCATGTTCTCTCTTACTTCTAAAGTTCAATGAAAACTGCACTGGTGAAATGCTTCAACCCTTTCGTTGTACTGCTAATGCTAACATTAGGGTTGAAGGTAGCTGCCTAGCGTAATGTTAGACCTCTATTTTTAGTATGTTTAATATATCTTTAGAGAAAATCCCACCCTCAGATACGCTTAAACTGTTCAATGTATTCCAGTCGTCATTTTGTGATGTAGTGTTGTAATTTACCTTTTCATTGTACCTACTTTGCCCATTTCTACTTCCTCAGTTGCCTGCTTTCTCTGAAGTTACCATGTAGACTTGGGAAATGCCTGCAGGTGCCTTGCAGTGATGGAAATCAACTCCTACTAATCATAACCACGCTGATTATGGAGGAGAAGTGTTTCATACCCTGCTAAAGGCCCGAAGCAGGAACCTGTTCAACTGAGCAGGTAGCATACTCACCATAACAGCTTGGTTATTTCTGCAACACATTTCATAACTGCAGGTGTTGATGACTAGCACCTATCAGCCGCCCTTATGAAAATCAGATTCCATTCCTTTAAACATTATTCTAGGATTACATTCCTTTATTCTCATTGTCCCTTTTCTTCTTCAACCTCTATAAGTAAACAACTTGTTAGTGATATTGGACGAAGGATTCCTACAGGTAAAAACAAGCTCTGTTAACTGTGACCATATCACCGTAAAGGTGATCCGATCTGGAGTACTGTAGGTGCTGGCGGGCGTACTTACTGTAGGATATCCTATATCTACCTGCACAGACAGAGCTGCTGAGCCCTTTCTATCCCTGGCAGTCTTTTACAGGTCAGTGATCTCCCATTACTGCCAGGAGCTCTGAACCATATTCCTAACAATCCTTTCCTTCTTTGGGTGGGCTCGAGCGCCAGATAAGGCCGCTGTATAAGACTTTATTTCCCATGTGGGGAATAACACCTTGCACTGTTCTGGTGGGAGGGATCATTCACAGTCCGAAGGCAGGACTTCAGTAAAGTAAGGAGTTAAGAGAAGAATTTGATAGACAATAAAAGTGTTCTAGTTTGACAATCTGTAAAAGGGGTACTGTATAGCATACTTTATATATGCACATGGCCTTATCGTACTTGATTACACCATTTTTATATATATTTATACAAATATGCTAACAAAAAAATTCTCAGCTACTGGATGTCTATTAGATCTCCAAACTTTGTATTTGGGTTCTTGGATTGAGAAAAAAGCTTTTCCAAGAATTTTGATTCGATTTAACAGCAATTAAAGTGTCACACAAATTGAGAAGAAAGGGAGCTGGGAATAACACTTTTCTCACTTTTTCTCAGCGTCAGAGAGGTTTCCTCGCTAGTCTCACCAACAATCCAGAAAACTTTTGTTAGAGAGACAACTTTTTAATTAGTTCAAGGAATCTGCGAGAAATGTCTTAGCGTTTACTATCACACCCTTATGTCATGGAATAAGATACTGTGGGCTGTTGGAATAGTGTGTATTTCCTAAGGTAATGTGGTGGTAAATGCTGAGAGGCAGGTTAATGTTGTTTCCCCTCCATGGGGGATTAATCACCTGGTCTCACAACTACCTGCCAACATAATCATCCAGGAGAGATAGGGTGTCTCTGCCAACAGCAAACCTGGGAGGCAGCAGGGGGAACTGAAATGGGAGGGGAAGGAGGAATTAGCCACATGTATTTTGTCATATACTGCCACTAAATATTTTGTCACTGTCTGCCTCTTGGTCTGTCTGTCTGTGTATCCCCGTCTGTTTTTCTTGCTCCCCCTCTCAGTCCAGTCCAGTACTCTTCAGTAGGTTTTCCTGTACACTTTCTTCATTGACTTCTGTAGTGAAATTAAAGAAGAACAAATATACGTTATGCTAGTGCATCACAAGTACCTGCACACTTGCATCTTTCTCGTAACAGAAATGTACCTGCAGAATTGAATTGCCAACAGTTTGACGTGCATGTGTGATATGCATAAAACAAACGCCTGGAAACTATAGTGAAAGTAAGGAGCTATGTTTTTTTGTTTTTCATAAGGCGGAAGTGCTGAGGGATTAGAGGTCCAGCACCAGGAGCCCAGTATCAGCTCTGAGGAAATGACAGGTGCAGGGAAACAAGCTGTAGGAATGAAGCCATATGGATATGTAGCCTATTCTGAGACTACAACTGGCAAGCTTTTGAAGGCAGGACCCCTCTTGGCCACACTGTAAATAGTTGATAACAATGTCAAATCATTTTGTGTATTGTGCACAGTGGTAAACGGAAGAGATTTACTATGGTTCATAACAGTAAGCTGAAAAATACATTTGTGAGAATGGCATTGCTGGTACTACAGTAGCAGTGGAGAAAGAGCAGGACAAGCCCACCAGCTCAGAGGAACTGGCAGGTACAGTTCAAAATATGCATGCTGTTGGTAACAAGATTGAGCTATAGGCTATGTGAGATTATCAGCATGACTGTGAACCAGTAGGATCAATTTTGAAGCTGTGACCTATGTGGAATGGAGAGCTGTTTGGACTTTGTAGGTCTCTTTGGGAATGGATTTCCATTAGAGCAACACACACACACTGGGTGGGTGCGCGCGCGTGTGTGTGTGTGTGTGTGTTGTATGCTGCCTCTCTAGGATGTTCCCATGGCCTACCTAGTCATCTTCATTCAACCTCTATCATGAGCAGATGTCTGAAGCATACTTAATAACTAACAAACATGTTAACATGTTTAGTTAATGCTTGTTAACTAGTTAACTAAGCATTCGTTGTTACCATAATGTAATGTGTTACTTTTATATTTGTAGAATTTCCACTCCACTTTGATTCAGAGTAGTTTGCATAGATTTTGGACCAGCAATCCCAAATAAATGTGTCTTGAACTAAGAAAATGTGGAAAAAGTCAAGGTGAGTGAATAGTTGTTATAGCCACTGTATTTTCTTCCTGTCTTGTCATCTGTCAGGGAGACAGACTTCTGGGCTGTGCTCAGTAGTGTACATGGGGAATGGGTGTCAGAGAGACGGAGACATACAGAGAGAGGAGAAACCTTCTGAAGCCACATGTCAAGTCGAGATTGAAGCGATCCCATTTGCTCCTGTTAGCTGGGCGTCTCTCACCGACATCTGCCGATGAGAGTTTGTCTTGGATGATGTCCTTCATTTCCCCTCCCAAGGTCTCTCCCTCTCCTCCCTCTCATTCCTCCCTCCCCGTCCTCCCCTCTCCACTCCTTTCCTCTCGGTGAGATCATAAATTGCTGAATATAAAGCCTTGTTTCCAGTCCGTTAGACGCGCCAGCCAATGCCAAGGGCCTTCACATCCCCTTTTGCACCTCCGAAGGCACTTATGTGGAAAAGTCTGCTTCTCTCTCGGTATATCCTTGTCTCTGAGACGTACATACATCATTACAGCGCCCCCACCCCCCCACCGCCCACAAGGTCACGTTGTGGCTTCGCCATTTAGTGGAAGGGGACACTTGGTTGGGAAACGACGGATTAACAAATGACTCCTGCAAAAGACAATATATATCTTTCCTGGCAATTTATGCCGTAATGGCCCAGTGTCGTGGGAGTATCCTCCTTGATGCACATGCAGGATTTGGTGAGCAGTCTTGCCAAATAAGACGGAAACATGGAAATGATCAATCACTGTGCCACTTTGTGGATGTTTTGATGCAATGAAAGAATCCAGAATAAGTGAGAGAATGATCTGCAATGGTGACACACTGAGAGAACTGAGATTATCCTGCTGATGTCACGGATGTCATGACCTCTAATGTGACACCACTCAAAACGACAGACTCAGTTTGTTCCGTCTCACTTCGCGGTAAACGTGGCTCTCATTGGCTATTAGTGGTCTTTACTCTTGAAATGACTCTGATCCCCACACATCACAGGACTGAGCAGATGTTGGGTCATCAATATCGAACATATGTGATATTAACAGGGCGGCCCAGATCAGTCTGTAAGTCAATTGCGGTTAAGATGTGTGTAAAACCCCTCACACTGCCAGATATTTTTTAACCGACCATCGGTCCTCGACCAAGCCTCCGATCGGGATTTCCCCTCTGATGGTCAGTATGAAGGAATCTGGTGGAAATTGGCCCGGTAATCAGATTGGGAACCACAATGGATGATTGACTTGTTCCTGGTGTGTCCCCACATGACAACAGTAGCAATATGTTTTCATGAGTCCGGGTTGAGCTGTGAGACAAGAATTCTATCATCTGGATCTCTGGAAAAAGTTGAAAAACCCCCTGACCTAAAGGTATAATCTGTCATGTACAGAGAAGTGGAGAGACTATAGCGAGTGACAGTAGATTTATTTACTGTGGATTGTCACAGCTCAGTGATCAAAGCACTGCACACATGTGGCCTCTATAACTGAATCAACACACGCACGCTCACACACACACACACACACACGCACGCAAACCCATGCATGCACACACACACACAAAACAACAGTGACCTCTGCATGTGTCTGCATGTGTGTGTGTTCAGATGCCTGTTTAAACAATAGCTCTTGGCTGCTTCGCTGCCCCTGCAGTAAACACAATAAGAAAAGCTGCCAGTAGGGTGTTATTGCGATTTCGCCGTCAAATAAATCTGCTCGGTGAATCTCACCTTGCAAAGCTAATTTAAGTGGATGGAGACGTGTTCGTAAAAGAAGGCCTTGGCATTGAGGAGCGAGAGGAACCATGTTGGAGCCTTAAGTGGAGCATCTTTCTTCGGTAAAGGGACACTGATTATTCTGTTCCTCCCTGTTCAATGTTACATTTCTATAGAATACCAGCGCTGAGAGAGAGAAAGAAATAAGATGAGAGTTTAAAATGAACAAGAGCTAAAAAGAGGAGTTGATGAGCATCAGAATTCCACTAACTGACAGGCAGAGGAGTTCATCTATTTGTCTCAATTTCTTTCAATGTCTACCCCTGCAGTCTCCCTCACATGTACTCCTTTTATCCCTTGCTCCTCTCTCAGGTGGGTTTTCATCTTTGGTCAGTATGGTCAGGGCCTTGTTTGTCATCTTGTCGTCCTCCTCATACATGCAAGGTATTTAGCTGAAGATCTTATCCACAGTGATGTAGAATGAGTAAGCAGGTGGGGTTTCTGCGTTTTGCTCAAGCACACTGGAATCAAACCTGAGACCTACTATTTACGGGACGGTCCCTCCCTCCACTGGAGTATCCTGCCGCCTCCTCCTCTTTTGAGGTGAGATGTTGTTCATGAAGTCCCTGTGTGGTTTCTTTGTCTTACCTATACATTTTTATTTTTATTCTGTGCACAATTAAAACTAAACCAAAAGCTGAACATATTTGAATCTGCATTTTAATCAGTATAGTATTCAAGTACTTGAATTTAAGTACAATACAGTATAAGTACAGTAGCATCTTACTGTATTGCCAGGTGGCTGGATGTGTTTTTAAGAGCCATTTCAAGACCCAGTTTGGGATCTGTTGGACACCTCTGCTGAGCATGCATCGGGTTGCTTATGCATACGGTATCTCTACATCTTCCTCTCGATCTCTGTCTCTCTCTGTGTCTCTGGCTCCCACTTTCTCTCTCTCACAATTTTTTTTTTACAGCCAGTTCTGATGCTTTTGGGAGGCAATCAACGTGTCAGATTATCAAAACAACTACAACCTCACAGGATCTTTGCACCTTACAAACCCCTATTAGAACACTGAGAAACTCACATCTGCCAAGACAGGTGTCTGCGGTTTCCAGAACAAGAGAGGCAGGTGAAAAACAAATGTTGTTTAACCCATGTGAAAAGGCTCATCATCTGCTGCCTTAAGGCTGTTTATACCACGTCTACCTTTGGCAGCAAAATGTCTCCAGCGCTGCAGCTCTCTGATGGTGTGATAGGTTGTTTTGTCTGTGTAAGTTGTCATGCCCTCTGCATGAACTTCCGGAAACATCTACTGGAGAAAACCCTTTGTGGAGGGAACCTTTTCCTGCAGGTTGTGCACTCGTTGTGTGTCTCTGGTGTTACATAGCTGTCTTGTAAGATATAAATAACTCTCAATGGATGAGTCATTCATATTCAGTTTGGGTATTAATTCTGTTTCATCTCTGAATAGACTTTGATGTGGTTTTGTAGACAATGCCCCGAATGACCTCCAGTAACAACACAATCTCAATCTCATCAAATCTGGCTATTCACCTCTCATAAAAGAATGAAATGTCCTGCCATCCATGCTGTACGACTTTAAACGCTAAGGCTGTTTCATTAGCAAACCCAGGGGAATTACTCATTTCCTATCACTGTTAGCCCCGGTGCCGATATAAACCCTTGCCAGGAGTCCATTAAAGTCATGTAGGACACAGGTAATTTAATTCATAAACCAAGATTACATAGAGGCTGTAATGGTCTAATGATGACGCATGGTGTTTGAGTTTCGGTTAATAGGATCACCTAATAGATGAGAGAGACAAGGCTATTATCAGCTACCAAGGAGCAAAACAAGATGCCATTTTTGGTCGTAAATATAGAATGTATACAGTGAAAGTCAACCAAGCACCGTGCTCTTTTCCAAAACATCCATCTATACACATCCACGCATTCCCACTGGGAATTGGGCGCAGTACAACCGAGGTCTTATTCTGTCAGCCACTGAGCAGGTCCACTGGAGCTTTTGAGGGTGTCTTACTCGAGCGCACCGGTGCACCAACGACAGTAATTGCTGACTGTTCACTCATTCACTTTCCAACCTTTTCCCAGCCAAACTGGGGACTGAAACCGGCAACCTTCCATTCACGAGCCCTCTTCTCTAACCTATAGGCTACCACTGCCACCACAATGTTTCATGCATGTTCAGGTTTTGACGCATTACCTGCTACCTACCAAAAACAGGATGAAATAATAACAACCGTGTATGACTGACTACTTCTCAATTCACACACATTTCCATTGCAGAATACATAGTTGTGCTTTTCAGGTTCTTCTTTTTGTACACCATAAATAGCATCCTAGTGGCATGTTGAAATGTAGAAAACCCAGTTTCAGCACATTTTGTCAATGGAGCGAAGGTTTGTAATACCAATGAGTATTCTTAGCATTAATTGGATTCATGTTTGGCCAGATAAGATATTATGAAAAAGTCGCTTTTGACTGACAGGATGTGGGTTGTCACTACAGCAATCTCTACACTCTCGCTCACTCTTTTTTTCTATTTTTCATTTCCACCTTTTATCCCCTCATCTTTCAGTGTAGACAGGTAGAGTTGTTTTAGTCTGAGAAACTAGAGATTAGATAACCCTAGATTTCCACTGTGGAGGAGCGTGGGTAGAGGTGCAGACACACAGATTAATAACTCTCTCTCTCTCTCTCTCTCTCTCTCTCGCTCTCTCTCTGTCTCTGTCTATCTCTCTCTCTCGGCTGGATGCATATCAGCAGCTCTCCCTCTCCTATTTGTCAAACATATGAATAATAATTACACGCTGTGCTAATTCATTGTTTCTCTCCTCCCGTATTCTGTGGAATTCATGCATACTTAAACTGCTATTATTCTGATATGGGTCATTTCATGGCAACAATAGGCTCTGCATTGCCAGGTCTGTGGTTTATCCTTGGTCTCCTTGGACTTTTCATTGCCTGCGGGGTTGCCTGCTGTACATTTCCTTGTACAGCATCAGCACATAGCTTTGCAGAAATAAGCATTTTTACACTACCAAGAATGAACAAAGTGCTTTGAAAAGCAAAATTACCTGACACTTATCAACTGTCAGATTCCATTGTGAAATATGTTGCTACTTTGTTATCAAATGGCTTCAAATAGTAACTTTATTCTATAACATGCTTTATTTTTAGGCCTTGTATACACATTGACGGAGCATACATGTATGGTTCGTTGTTTAAAGGGACATTAAGTAATTTATGACCTTTTAAATGAAATCAATTAGTGACCAGTAGGAATTTCAACATTAGCATCGATACTACACAAGTCTCTGGCCTCTCCCATCCCCTTGAGTTATGGTGGCCTGTAATTGACACAAATAATAGAGACAAGTAAGCTAGGTAACAGAAACATCTAATGGACAGTGAGCTATGTTACTGAACTGAACTAGAACTATCTGTCCAAGCAACTGTTAACGGTATTACTGCATCACATGTACTGTAAGTGCATAAGCTCATCAGGCTTTGCCATTACCCCACCATGCTGCTGCCTGAGACACTGATGAGAATAGAACATTTCCGGATCATATATTGCCGCTAGTAATTTAAGCAAGCGTTTTAACTACGGCAATTTGCAGCCGGATAACTGCAGCCGTGTTTTTAAGAGTGGACCCCATATTATCCCCAGCACTTAAAACATGATAAACAACATTTAGTATAGGGAGAAGTTACGAGGGGATTTTCATTTAACAGTCTCTGCACATACAGAGGTAATGAAGGAGAGAGGAGGAGACACAGAGGCAACACTTGAGGATGAGGAGAGGAAAGAGAGAGAGGAGGCTAATAGCAGTGTTAGAGGCCTAACGGGGGAGAGGGAGGAAATAAGAAGATAAGACAGAGAGAGAAACTTTTGATAATACTGAGCTGGATGAGCTCAGTGCTGTAAACTCATTGTCATCGGAAGACTAACTTTTATCACTGATAGTGGCGTGATGTAATCATCAGACAACTTACTTGTTGACTTGTCTTTGATCAGATGTTTTGATCGTTATAGTTCATTATCATTATTTATTATCACTCGCCATGTGGCTATGATGCCTTATAATGCCTTATGAGCACCACTCCAAGTCAAGTGTTATTGTTACTGTCTGCCTCACAGTAAAAGACGTGATGGGGAACCTAAACAAGCCCCTCAGGAACCAAACCAAGCCGAAGTGCTTTCGTAAAAAAAACTTTCCACTGATGCCCATGCAACTTTTGGATTTGTCCGAAACTTAACGCGGATGTGGATCATTGGATTTCGGATCGCCTTAATGACAAAACTTAACGATGTGACAGGCTGCGCTGTAGGCTGCACCTCTTAATTTAGCACAGCACATCATTAGGGCGATGCATTTATGTCATGTGCAGTTCGACACGTTCGGTCTCGCGTCCTCCGCCTGAACCCTGTGTTTATCTCTGCAGCAACCCTCCGTAGGCCGCCAAACCCCTCTCATTCTGCACATTTCAAAGGAAGCATGAGCAACTGATTTACATAATCTGGAATGTGCTGTGTGTGTGTGTGTGTGTGTGTGTGTGTTAGGGACAGCAGTGATTTATTCTCTGCATTCCCAAATCTAATTATCCCGACTGGCCCGGGGACAGGGCCCATTCAATGAGCAAGAGGTGCACAAAAGCCGCTGGATCTGCAGAGAAAGAGGAAAGAGGAAGAAATGTACAGAACACACTGAGTTTTTCAGAACTGGGCCAATGTTTTCTATAGCTCCATCCATTTTGGAGAGAGTGACAAAATTATCATTATGTTCAAAAATTGACTGAACCAGAAGCTACAAGCTGCAACGGCAAAACTACCACGCACTTAAGTGAGTTTAAAGAAGAGCCACTTTCAAATTTGTTTGGCTACACTTGATTAAGTGTACCTGCAGCATTGTTGTCATGTGAAAACCTTGAAACTCCAATTTTGGTGATTTTCATGTTTTACCCTCAACTGAATGGTTGCATGGCCCTCTACGGGTTGATGAAATTCTACAATCCTTGGGCTTATGAAACCCTTCGTAAACACCCATTAGAGATTTTAGAGATACAAGGTTGTCTCACAACAGCAGCACTATGTATCATATCTGGCACCCTAGGAAATGAGTAAGCAGTGTATATGAAAGGACTTCAGATGCTATTTTACCCAGATGGGGATGAGAAGCACATTAGATGCTTCGTGTGGCGGCAAAATACAGTTTCTTCTCTCACCAAGAAAGTCTGTCATGTAACTTCATCTCCTTATCAACTGAGTTACAATGGAGACTCAGCAGACACGGCGAGGACAAATTGGCAGAAACAGACAGACAGGCACTCGGGCTACTGAGAGCCTGAGCTTGGCAGAGATCTGATCCACATGAAAGCCTCCTCAGATCAGAATCCTGCCTTCATTTAAGCATGCAGATCCACTCCCACTTCCCCCTCACCATCACCTCCCCCTCCTTCCTCTCCTCGCCTCCCTTCATCCTCGCCTCCTCCTCATTAAAACTCTTAATTGTCTCATTCACACCTGCTCGTGCACTGGCTCATTTGGGACAAGCCTCCACCACCAAAGCAGATTTTCTCATCAACGGCGAGTTCACATCGGTGCACATTGTCCTTCACTCACCTACAGAGCAGAGCAATGAACTCAGAGTGTGTGTGTGTGCGTGTGTGTGTGTGGGTGTAGGTGAATGCAAGTGTGTTTAAACGTGTCCATATGTGTGTACAGCCACGAATGCACACATAGTGAAAAATGCTTATAGAAACCAAGAGGGACTGAGAGAGGATGCAGCAAAAAAACTAAAGTCTGATCTATATGCATTACCTGGCTAAGGCTTCATCCAGCTTTCATCTTTAGTTTACTAGTCTTATCCCCTGTACTGCTCTTATGTTCTGTCTGCACTCCTATAAAACATACTAATAACTACTACTTATAATAACATGGTTAGCCCAATATATGGGGCCGATACTTTTAAAATGACACATTGGCCAGTATGTCTTCCACCTCTGACATGATGCAGTTTCATATTTATTGTGTTGTCGATCAGTACTACACTGGTTATCTAAAGGAAGCCCTTAACCTGAATTCGAATGTGACATTTTGACCAGATTCTGCAAGTATGAATATCAAGTTCAAGTTCAAGAAGTTTATTTGTCACATACACACATGAGGTGTGCAGTGAAATGTAAAGTGTCAATGCTCAGCAGAAATGTGCAAAGGGCAAATAACAGGTTCACACTGTTTACAATAAAAAAAAACACACAATATTTACAATGTCACAGTAAGAGCTCTATATAAAAAACAACACAATATTTACAATAAGAGCACTTTATAAAAATATATTAAATATATATAATATATGTTTTATTATCATTATTATTATTATTTGTAACAATCCAAAAAAGAGTTTTAGTGTCCCGTGGCCTAAATGCTGTTTCAGAGGTGTTTCCACCCTGTCAAGAAGTAATAAATAATTATTAAAAAATATAATTATTGGGGTAACACTGAATCCTAATATATTTTTTGGAATTTTCTGGTAGGGAAATAGTAAATCAGAAATATAATCTTAAATGATCTCTATTGAAATATATGTGACAAATTATGAAAATCTTATATCGGTATCGGTATCTGCCTCCACAACCCCACATGGGCTGAATCCTAAGTTATATGAGAAAAGAAAAGGACAGTGGCAAAAACAAAGACACAAAGTGGAAGGAGAAATACCATCAATATTAAAGCACGGTCTGGCAGCAGATAGAAAAACGTTTCTTTCTACTTTTGAACTCTACCATTTTTTAGTGTTTGTATACTTCTTTTCATAATACATGCATATACACATATATATATATATATACAGTACACACACATTCAAACAGACAATGAATTAAGGTGTCTCTGTCCCTCCCTCTCATCCTGCCCTCTACCTTCTTCCTTCTTGTGTGATAAACCATCAAGCCTTTATCCGTTCACCCCCCCCACACCCACCTCCACCTCTGTCCTCCCCTCAGCCTGTCACCACCATTGAAAAATGCCCCATCAAAATCACATTTCCCAAATGTAGATGGTAACCTTTTGGTAACGGCAGGAAATGAGTTTTCCTAAAATACACCGGAGAAGGAGGTCAGTGGAAGAAATAAGTGGCTAGTTGTTGGGTGTCCAACTTGTCACCTGTCACGCGGATACGTATCCTGTCCTGCCGAGGTCTACGAGAGACTGAAGTCACCTACTATACATCATCCTATATCAATGCTAATACATGCTTCACTCCTCTCTGTGCTGACTGTAGCTCTTGTACTGTCTCTCCTCTTTTCTTGATGTACATTTTCTTATTTTAACTTTTATTTATCCAGGGAAATATAACTGACTAGGTTTGTTCTTTTCCAGCAACCTTCTGCTTCATACAGCTACACACATTCACACCTGGGAGCTGCCCAGTACAAACAGACTTCTACAGTTGCCGACTGAGCAGCTCCACTGGAGCAGTTGGGGGTTAAGTGATTTGTTCATGTGCACCTCAGCAGTAGAGCATTACTCATTTAATTTCCCAACTCATATTTTCCTATAGTTGGTCCAGGGATTTAAACCACTGACCTTCCAGTCACAAGCCTCTAGACTACTGCTTTTTTCTCTTCCCGCATCTTCTCTCCTCCCTTCTCTCCTCTCCCCTCGGTGGCAGTATACATTTCCTGTCTGTAATGAGACTTAGCAGTGCCTTCTGAAGGTGAGTGGCCGCAATGCTAATGTGATGAGCGGGGGTCAGGGTGTGTGTGTGTGTGTGTGTGTGTGTGGGAACTATTAGTCTGTGTGGAGGCATAAACAGGTGCTCTGTGGAAATCAGCACTCGGGTTAGTCGGGTAAATCACTTTCCCGATACTGGCCTTTTATTAAAACTTGCTTATCGGCCATTCAGTAAAATCTCAATATAAAATCCATATGGTCTTTAAAACGCTGTATTGGTGGAACCCTATTCAAGATGTATGTTCATGGTTGCGAGGCAAATTAAAAAGGAAAAATAAGCACAAATTCATCTGTCTTATTGTTTGAGCTCTTGGGAGACGTACTGTAAAATGATTTATTTTCCCTCTTAACCGCTGACATATCTGAATCATCGGCAATTACTTAATGACAGTCATCTCCCTCGACGGTTTTCTGGATGGAAACAACATATTTCATCTCAGTTATTTGGGGAACAGTGAAAGAGTGACTTTACTCAGAGGTAATTTGTAACACCAGCGTTATCTGTGAATGCATGGATATGAAATTCATAGTCTTAGACCGGGAACTCTCTCTATCTCTCCCTCCCACTCACTAATTTGCACTCTGGCATTTTTTCAATTAATTGGTCTTTAATATTCAGACTTGTGTATGGTGTTATATATTGCGGTCAATAGATTATTTGACAAAGCCAAGTTGGACTCAGGCTGCTGAAGACGAATGTGGTCTAAATTTAATAAAGGAAATCTAGACGCTGAAAAGCTCCTATTAATCATCAACAGACAGCAGAATTATTGCTGAGCATTAGTGAATCCAATAAACTAGAGTCATTTGCCAATATGTCTATTGACGGGGAGCAGGGTGAAAATAAGCTTTTAATGCTTTGGATGATTTGAGGAATTTGGTTGTATTGTGTGTGTGTGTGTGTGTGTGTGTGTGTGTGTGTGTGTGTGTGTATATGTGTAAACAATGCGTGCTTGAACTTTGGCATAAAGTCCTCACTAGTTTTCTTAAAATCTGAAGGTTGTGGATCCAAACACCTTATCAGGTTATGCGATGTTCAAACCGGTGAAATGTCTGGATGAATGAAATGCATTGAAATATCAGGACAAAGCTTTTTTCTTGAGGATATTCAAAGTGTAAAATAGGCATACAGAGTGTAAAATACCCAATTAGCTTTCAGATGGTACTAACTGTATGCATTAACAAGATATTCAACCAGGTGGAACTAATGGAATATATGAAGATTTCATTTCCAAAGTATTAGATATCCATTCTATATCTATAAAACAGAGAGCATCCAGTCTGTACATTTGTCATCATTTAGTCAGCCAACAACTTAAGTGCCCTTGTGTACACGTCAACACTTTGTGCAAGTATTTTGGCAAACACCCATGCGGACGTCTGCGAGTGATGTACGCAGATGCAGAAGCATGAATCAGGCTTTATCCTCCACACACAAACATGTACATTTGATTATGCCATAATGCCATAATCCCATAATGCTGTACCATACAAGGATATTTATTGAGTTTGGCACAACTTTGTCCTTGGCATACGAGGTGTCTATTGAGTGTCTAGTTTCCACATCTGTTTGGTATATACCCAAGGAGGAAGGCATCACATCAGGGACTCAAGATGTAAGTAAATGCGAGTGAATGACGGTAATATCTTGAGGCTGTTCGGGCCTGTGGTCTGTATCGTGCAAGATTCGCGCTCTGTGCCTTTCTCAGATCCTTTAAAAGACAGCAAATAAGAAAGCTTAAAAACTAAGTAGTCTCGCAGCTATTTCCAAGCACAGCGCCTTTCTCTGCCCCCTCTGCGCCCTGCACTTCACACCACTCAGAGATTAGTTCCTCCTGAGTGGCGCTCGCTCCAGGAAAATGGCCTCATTAACAGCCGACGAAGCAACACTGAGGGCAATCTGACTCTGCCTGCGATTAGGCCACACAAGGCCCTTAATCTGCCCACCGCATGATGGACACTAGCGGGGAAATTGAAACCCTCCATGGCAGGGCAGCTCTGTGTTATTATAACATAAAGAACGGTTATTAAAGTGTCTGCAGTGCGGGGGATTCAATCCTAATAAGCTCCATAGCGCTGTCTCTGCTGTCTGTATGTGAATACTCTCTCTCTCTCTCCTTATTCCCCTCTCTCATTCTATCTTTCTCTTGCCATGCACTCTCTCTCTCTGTCCTTCACTTCCCTCTCCCCCATGTGTATGTACAGTGCTGTAAAAAAAAGTATTTGTCTCTTGTCTGATTCTTAGCATGATTTTGAAAATGAACGTCCTATAAATAAAACTAGATAATAGGGAAACTATTTTGATTTGATTGATCGACTGATTTATTATTATTATTTGATTATTTCATGAAACACAGAAGCTCTGTATGAAAACAAAGAATTCTTGTTAGTGGACTTTTGGATGATCTATATGCAGTATATATATAAAACCATATATATTATGGGGGGCCAAACAGGAAATATTTATTGAACTTTGATATATATATATATAATGGACTTTGATATATATACATCGGATTTGATATACATCAGACTTTGAGTTTCGATCAGGCACTGAACTGGCCAGCTATTCAGCACCATGGTGAGCGATCTGAAAGTTAAATTATCTTTTGACAGTAAAGTTAATGGATGAAAGTTCAAGGGAAATGATGAATTTATTGGCTACTTTGAACATTGTGTTTCCATCAGGCATTGATCCAGCCATCTTTTCAATACCAACATGACGGGTGTGTATTTGTTTATACTCTAGTATAGCGGAATGGCTGAGAATGGAAGGGAGCCTGTACGATCACTGTTAAATGACAATAGTTTTCTAGAAACTATAGCGATCGCTTGCTCCAGGACATCACATGTTACGGCTGTCGGCAGGGAGCTGAAGCTTTCAGTTAGCGGAGGAAGCCACCTTCGGCGCTCCGCTGCAGTAGACAAAACAAGAACCATCTCCAGCCCTTTTCCTAATGATTGCCTTTTTACATTTCCTGTGCTGACAGTACGATTATGTAGGTTTGAATGAATACAAAATACAGCAATTCCAATATTACACACATTGAACTTGATGCACTCCCTGTGTGTCTTCAAGATCAAAAGTATTGTTCATAATCGCCAATCTTTCAGTGATAAAGTACATCATGCTGTGGTCCAAGTTATCTGATAATGGTTGGTTTAAGCCCCTGCATACCGTTGCCTCTCCAGATTGCTTAATTTGTCAACATGCCAGGGCCTTGCATACAATGCATAATTACAAAATGATTTATGTGTGGAGCGACTACCCTATAGAACTTTCCCTTGCCTGGGCACAGTATCTGTGATGAAACTGTGTAAAAGGCATCAAGCCGTTGAAGATTTGTTTAAGGTTGTGTCACTCGGCATGGCCATGACAGATTTGCACTGGAACACCAAGAGAGTCTACTCTCTTGATCAGAGTGCGTCACGATGGTCACACTCAGTGATCATAGATGAGTTATTGACCTCCCAGAGAACACAGGCTTTTGAGGAACTGCAGCAATTCATCACATGCCTCCTGGCTAGAGATAAAAGGCTTTTCATAACACTTTCATGAATATAAAGGAACCAAATCCAATGGAGGTCCTGCTTCACTTTCTTGACTTTTGTACATCGTCATGTTTTGTAAATGTAGTTTGTAGTTCCATATTTGTACTTGTTCAAGGTAAACCCAAGGAAGAGCCATAACTACCTTGAATTAGCAGTCAATAAGTATTTGAATCAATGAGCAAATTCACAAAGATGGTGTGTAAACTACAGTGTAAACTACAGTGTGTAAACTAAGTGATGTTCTACCTGACAACAGAGTTCACATGTTTAGATGTTTATGAACAGGAATTGTTAAGCCTAGCTCACACAAGACCATTTTAACGCCGACTGGAATCTGGGCTAGTCAGGTCTGGGGGGGATCACTCCGGGCTGACCGTCAGCACAGATTATCCTGAAGTGTAAACCGGATCAAGGCTACCCCATTGATTTTGAGTTTGATTTTGTCAAGACAAGTCTGGTCGGGCTCCTCTAATGTGAAGCGGTCCAAGACTCACCAAGACAGAAATGTGAGAGTGATGGTGGCAACAGCCCATGGGAATTTAACTCAAGGAGGTAGAAAAAGAGAACATCACGTTTAACAAAATCACCATCCACTCACATCGACATAAGACAAGATTCCCACTTTCTCAACTCTTCTGTTGCTATACAATTGTATTTGGAGGAATAAATCTCATTTAAAATGGAATAAAATGCCAATATTCCTAGATCAGTCCACATCAATCAATCCAACATAAGTAGTATAGTGTAAGTGAAAGAAGTCTAATAAAAAAATCAGTGTTTTCCCTTCACTGCCCCATGTCACTTAAAAATACATTTGCAATGTAAAAGTAAACGGTAGCTTATGTTCCATGGAGCAAGAAAAGATAGAACACCTATTTTGCTTACAGTGAACTGTTCTGGACAGGTGGGAAAACATTTTTGAATGACAGAATGACAGAATGACAATGTGTGAAACTTTGTCTTTGTGTGTGTGACGCCCAGCTTGTGCCCGTTGTGTAGTGTGAACAGCTTCCCGGCAGGACGGCAAAGCAGATCAGTTGTTTAGTCTGTCCTTATCGGCAAGACTTAAACAGTCCTGTATTCTGACCTAGACTTTGTTCATCACAGAGTGTGGTTTTCTGGAGCTGCTCCACTGACAATGTATTGGAGTGTGAAATGAATCAAATTAATAGTTGTGTTAATAGGTCTGACACAGGTCTATATGCCTGAAAAATCACCCTGGGTGCAGTTAGAACATCCTTAAAGTCCATATTCTAATCACTATCAATGGAGCAGCTCTCTCATCTGTCTGGCTTTACTCTCGTTTCTGGCTTTGGAAGTGTACACATGTTCACAAATCCGGACAGCCCTAGTGATAGCAGACACTGTCAATTCTGTTAAATTCTGTTAGTCACGTCAAGACTTGTGCACACTGCAGTATTGTCTCTAATTCCTTCCTAGTATGTTTGTATTTATCAACCTGAGTATGTACAAAGCCATGCGCCTCCCAGATGTAATCACATACACGTGCACACACACACACACACACACACAAGCATTTCATTGTGAGGCCATCTGCTGAAACACTGGCATTGATTGACTAGGCCTAAGGTCCACTAAGGTCCAATAAACACAGTGCACCATGAGATTACATCTGTCAGTGCTGTGCAAAGTTATGTCTATTCTTGTGTGTTTTTGTTTGCTTGTTCTTTTGTGTGTGTGTGTGTGTGTGTGTGTGTGTGCGTGTGTGCGTGTGTGTATGTGCACATGTATGTGATTAAATCTGGGATGTGCATGCCTTTGCATGGCATTGTACGTGTGTGTGTGTGTGTGTGTGTGTGTGTGTGAGTCTGTGTGTGTTTGTGTGTGTGAGTACGTGCAAGAGTACATGCGTACGTGCGCTGTCCTACAAGGTGAACCCTGCTCAATTAGGAAGAACAAACAAAGTGTGTGTATTCCTCGCTGTTGGAGAGGGGACAGCTACTGATCAATAGCTGCCTCTCCAGGCAGAGCTATTAACAAACAGCGCCATGGCTAATAACTGAGGGCTGACCTTTTAGCTTAATGCGTTCTCCCCTCGGCTCCAGGCCCCAGCCACAGCGCGAGAGCTGTGCACGGCGGCAAGGAGAAAAGGTGAGTGTTGTTTTAGTAGTTTGTAAATTTAATGCAGATTGATCACTGTCTTGCAGGCGTTATTGCCTGTTCATCAAGGCCGGGGGGGGAGTAAAAGGGAGGAGGCTGAAGTCCTATACTGAAGTGATTTATGGACCTCCCTGTCTTTATTTATACCCGTTCATGGTATATGTGTCTGTGGATGGCTGGGTGTTTTTACACTTGAAGTCATTTTCATCTTTCATCCATAAATGTGCGTCATACATCACTTACATTTCTCTATGGACACGGAGGATATGTTTCCTATAGGAATATGGCTGCTACTTCAACATTAACTTGAAATGAAGCACGTTTATGAAGGAATATTACAAGAAGTTAAATGTGAACTACATGATCTTAATTTGTATTTGTGTTCATTGTTGAAATATACAGGAAGTGACCATCTGTGTCAAACAAAACTGACAACGGCGTCACTTCAGGCTGAAATTAAACTATTACCACAAACTTCTCCCTCATCCCTTCCTTGTCCAGGAATTCACACATCCTCCTTCCCGCTGCTTTTTGTGGGAGTGCTTTGCATAAAGCAGCAGATGGACATCTCCATTAAGAACCCCTGGCTGGGCTACTTCATCAAGTTGTCCATCAAGTTGTCCATCAAACTGCCATCGTCACTCTCATCTCTGCCCTTCCACAGGCGTAACAAAGGACCGTTAAGGCTCCTGTCCCCCTGCGGTGAACACTTCTGTTGTGAGTCAAACCGATACTCAACAATGATATCGCTTCCATGGGCTCTGTCTTGTGGGGGGTGAGGGGTTGACAACGGCCCAAGAAAACTCACATTTATCTTGATGATAAATCGGTGCATGTTTGGGCGGCTGACAGCTGGTGAACAGCCGTGTGTGTGTGTATGCGTTTGTGTGTATGTGTGAATGTGCGTGTCTGTGTGTGTGTGTGTGTGTGTGTGTGAAGCATGGCCAGCAATGAGGATTGTGTGGATCCTCCTGGTGGCAGCAGCTGTTTTCCTCCGACAGCGCTGAACGCTTGTCGATAAACGTCCATTTCTGGATTAGTCTTCTTCCTCTTGCAACATCCATTTCCACACTATTTCACAAGGGGAAAACATGTTTAGTTATTGAAAGATTACTTCCAGCAGCAGTGAAGTCACATTACTTGCTATGAATTACATTACAGATGAAGCAATTGAGTCTACACTGGAATATTCAACACAACAGTGAATACTACTGTGCGAATGCTACTTGTTATGAATTAAGCTGTGGATGAAACAAATGAGTCTTGATCAGGGTTAGGCACATTCAATTCTGTAATGGGCAATCCATCATTTGTGGTTAGTTTACAGATCAAGAGAACAAGACTGTGTAGCAGTCTCAGGGAACCACTACATATGACAGGAGAGAGTAGTACCTTGGACAGCCTGCCAATTAAAAGTGGATCAAACACTCCGTGACAGTACAAGACTCAAACCAACAATGACGTCTATGTACAGTGTGTTTATTTGTCTGCTGGCCTGTGCATGTGTGCCCCGATGCCTATGTTTGATTCCATATACATCCACATGCATCCACATCCTCTACTCTTTTGAAGCACAACTGATTTGCATGCAGCTAACTTGAAGCAGGCAGGCGAGGCAGTCGAGGCTCGAGCCGGATTAGATTTGACAGTGCCCCTGAGACAATGGTAGGTAAGCAGGCACTTCACAAGAGTGTACATAACCATTTACAGCTCTTTGCTGTAGGTAGAGGAACATTGCAAATTCTGCCTTCTCCCTTAGGGGATGCCTTTGTTTAGTGCAGTGCTTAAAACACAAGCTTCATTGAAAGGTGTTACATTGAAAACAATGAAAACCAGAAAACTTTAGATGCTTCAGGTGAATGTATCCACCGTCAGACACTGGGTGCCCAAAATATTTATCCAGAAATGACAAATGAAAACCTCAAGCAAAGCAAAAATCAGGGAATAAACCATTGTCCAAATTTGTCTGAGCAATCAGGACAAAAACAATCATTCATAAGAACACCTTCTTCTCCACAGTGGTGGCCCTTGGTGGTGGCCCTAAGACTAAAGTGCACCTCACTACTTAACTGCACCACAGTGGACAATACTACTGGTGTTCTATGGACAGAGATTAGTGTCAGCAGACTGTATTTGAATTTCATAAATATGAATTTGTAATACTCATGTTAAATCATTGAATCAAAGGCATCATTTTAAATTGAATGAAATGTCTTGAAACTGAATGTGACTATTAGTGAATTTAAGTATAATTTCCTATGTGGCTTTCCCAATTCAAATTTGGTTTTCTTAATTCAGATTGAGCTCTCACTTCTCCGAGCACAAGGAACTTCTGAGTGATGACTGGGAGGCAGCCACTACCTCCAAGGCTAGCAACAGTGGCCCCGCCCCACTCTTCACACAGCCAATCACAAGTCAAGTGGCACTGCGCCTTGCTGATCTCTTCAGCCAGTGAGCCTTATTCTCCTCATTCACTTAAGGGCTATACAAATAAACTAAACTTGACTATTGGAGTTCAAGCACTGGACCTTAGAAGAATTACTAAATGCTTGTTATTTAGTAGAGCAGGGATAGTAAAGAGTGGTTCCTGACCCAGGTCCACCCCTTCCAACAACAGAAAAAGATACTTATCGTAACCCATGTTTTTTACTCTGTGTAAGAGAAATCATGCTTTATCTGTCCAAACTACTTCCTCTTCATAAAGCAGCCGCTGTGCTGTCTTACTCCTTGAACACTTCATACAGTCCCCAGAAACATTCAGAAATTCAGCTGGAAGTCCGTCGATACCAGGTGAGCGACCAAAAGACAGTTCGTCAAAAGTGATGTTGGAGTCAATCAATGTCGCCTGCCCTTGGCTCAACTTGCGCAACCCTTCATGTATCCTCATGTTTCTCCTCGACAAAATAAGAATCACAGTGCCCAACACTAAAAAAACCTGTATAAAAATCCATTGCTAGCTCTCTCATTTCAGCCGGGTCGGTTGTTGTATGTCCATTAGGAAGCTGCAGATGAAGCATTTGATTGTTTCTTGTTCCAATTTAAAGAAAAAAGAACTAGGAGCATCCATCCATGAGAGAAGAGATTTGTGCTCAGATTAAAGCCCCCTTGGCCTTCTCTTGGAGAAAAGAACCTAAAGCCCTCTTCTTATTCTCCAGGTAATTATTCTCCATGATAATTCCTATTAATCATGTTATCTTCAATTAATCTGATTTGTTCCTTTAACCTTTCTATAGTGTTTTGTTTCCATAGCTGTTGAATGTGCCCTATATTGCTGACAAAAATCCTTATTTGTGTTTGTTCCACCTCCCATCACAGAGCTAGATTCTCAAAACGTATTGTCCTTGATCTCCATCTATCCCAAAAATCAGAAAAGAAATCACAGAAAGCCTTGTCTTGTCTTGTATTAAAATGCCAATAGGAGCTTCGTCTTTTATGCATAGACAAGGCCAGATGTACTTGCTGGGACAGTGAAAATATACTAGGGGCCAGTAGAACTCTGATCTACTGGCCAACAGGGCAAGTGGAAAAAAATCTTAACGTTGAACTCTGCAGCTGTAGATGCTGAGGGGTGTTCACTGAGAAGTGGAGTGAAAGTGGAATTAATAGTTTAGACTTTAGCATGGTGGAGCCCACTATGAGGATGGAGGGAGAGCTGGAGCAGGGAAAAGATGGGATGGGGGGGTACCACATGAGTAACACATCAAATGTTGCTGAGAAAGCGTCAAGGGGTGATCCATTGTCTTGCCCAGATGGAAGTCACCAAACTGTCCCAATACTTTTGCTCTTGACTGGATTTCAGATATGATCACACAATGAGGGATAAATTATTTCATCCCGAATTCGTTTAAAACCAATATCCACACTATGAAATACGTTGAGGCCACATCAATCAAAAGTGACGTGCCACAAATAAACATCCCAAACACAGCTGTGAAGCTTTTCCTCAGTGTAAAACTGTGAGTGTGTGGTGTCTGTCTTGGGGAAGTAACAGCCAGTGAAGTGGGAGTGTGTCAGCTCAGCTGTAGTTTCAGCAGATGGGGAGGGAAAAGCAGAGACGACACATCTGTTTCCGTACTGCACCACACATATTGATCACCAGTAAGTTTTCCATAGTTTTCCTAACTGTCCGAAAAGTCTTGAATCATAGCAATAAGTAACACCAAATATTTTTTGTCTGGAGGGACTATGGATTGGTTCTTGCATACATTCAGTTGTCTGTTGCGCTCTGACATCTCTCTGACACCACTGGTCAGATTTTGACAAAACTTGAGCGAAGGATGCATCTCACCACTGTGTTATGGCGTGTTTACTCTTGCCTTATTTCTTATTGCTCTTGTTTTCCTGTTTTGAGCTCAAATAATCCATAACATCATACAGAGAAGGTAAAACAGTGCATAAAACATTCAGGCCCATAATCTTAATCAGAGTATGACACTGTTTATGGGTATGCAATGAGAAAAGGACACAAAGGCACACAAACACATAGATGAAGTTACTTTAAGTACATCCAAAATAAAAATCCTAATCCTAAAATTTTACACCCGCAGATTCCCAGATTAGTGGAAGAGATTGACAGGATTTGCCAGCAGCACTGTGTCTTGCCAAATCTTGCATCCTTGAGCACGACAGTGTAAGAGCTCCTGTGATCTTTTAATCATTTCTGTTGGTCTCATGGTAATCTAGTTTGAAGAGTCGACCTGGACTCTTTTTCATGGAGTCTGCTACTGATTAGAAATTATACCCACAGTCCTTTGAGAGCCTTCCGCTATCCAATTACCTCTCAAGTCTGTGTCCAGTATATGCTGTACACACCCCGGAGAAAAGGTATTTCAAAATCTGAAGGATGCTTCAAACCAATTTGCATATACTTTAATACATTGCTCAAGAGAAATGACTTTTTACAGCCCATGTATATTCTACATTTTAGTAAGTTTTACATGAGGAGTTCATCCATAGAATGAAGTAAACTTACGTAGTCTGCTATGGCATTGAAATGGAAATAATACATTATTTATCCAGAGTTAAAGTGTGCGGAAATGTCATTTTTACCTGTAATGGTGTGTCACAGTCAGGTGCTCTTGAGGGCAAGTGGGAGGGAAGTGCCAATCATCTCACTGTGAAAATCTTGTATCCGGTATGCAGCAGAGGTTGAAGTGACAGCTGGTGTGTGTGTGTGTGTGTGTGTGTGTGTGTGTGTGTGTGTGCGTATGTATGTGTGCGTATGTTTGTGCATGTGTGGTCGTGAATGATTGAAGGTGAGAGTGACATCTTGACGTCTGTACACATACATAACACCATAGAAGCAGAGTTTTAATTTAAATAGTTTACATATAAATGTGTTATTAACACATAGACACATTGAAACAAACTGCAAATTAAATGAAGGATTAATTAATAAGAAAACATTGAACAATTAAATGAAAAAGTAAAAGGTGCAAAGAAAATAAATTGCATTGCAAGTTTCACAGACTGCCGCTGCTGAAGCTGTTGCATAAAATCCACCCACAATGCACTAGAATGATTTCTCTGATTAGCCTTCTGATACAAAATTAGTTATGGTCCATTATATCAGAGAGGAATGATAGTGACTGGCCAGATATCTGATTTTTAATTAAAGGCCCCATACAATGATTTTCCAAACCCTTAATCTTCATTATTTGTCTTTACTGAGCAACCTCACGTCTTCCTTTTCCACTACATTTCTTGTATTTACTTAAATTCTGGCCAACATCTGCATTGTATACAGATGATGTTCAATATTTTATGAAATAATTGAAATTTAAACAACTTTTGTTCTTTACATGTTCATCTGTTGTATTTATCAGCACATGATCAAACAATAAGAATAAAAATATGAAGAAAATATTTTATGGCTTTTAAATTGGAATGTATGGAAAACCCATGACCCATGGCTGGAGGACCCATGACCTTCGATTGACGCTGGGTAGCACATATCACTCACATGTCTTGCTAATTTTCTGATTTCATGAGGCCCTTAATACGTTCAAGACGTTCAGTTCCCGAGGCAGCAAAGCAGCCCCACAGCATTATGGGACTTCCACTGTCAATGGCTCACACCAACCTTCAATGATATCTGAGACCAATTTCCCTCCTACCACCACGTCCTGGGAGATTCTTAACAATTCCATGAGCAGCAAACTCCTTAATAGCATTGTGAACTGTGGAAACAGGAATACCAAGGTCTCTAGAGATGGCCTGATAGCCTTGTGAACACTGATGTTTGGTGATAATAGTTTTTCCGACGTCCTCTTTTCTCTTCACCATTTTCACAGACGACCAGGGAAGCAGAACAGACTGTTTTAAATGGATAATTATATCATGTGGGCACCTGCATCTTGTCACAGGTGAGTTGAATTACATTGCAAATGAGAATCTATTTCCTCCAACAAAATTGATTTAAATTGTTATAGAGGGTGCCAATAATCATGCCCATGGTCACTTTTCAAGAGATTAATAAAATAATAAAAGGGTTAATAGTGCCTCTTCTCTCCACCAATGTCTGTATGGTTTGAATGACGGAGAGATTTGAATGGATCACATGCATGTATTTGTTTCTCCCTCTTTGTGAATGTGACTGCTAGCTGCGTTCCCCTTCTACCCATCCCCATGCATTATCGATCGCAGGAAGGCCACTATACTATAGTTCCGCATGGGGAAGTGTATTGACTGCAGGGGGCTGCTGTGTGTTCCACTATTAAGGAGAAAAGATGAGTGTGTCTGTCCTGTTATGATGGATGGCCGGGGGCTGCCGAGGAGCTAATTGGCTCTTGATGAGGCCGGTGTAGCAGAGAGAAAGCGTACCGGGCTAGATTAGCACATTAGCAGGGTTAATCAATGAGGAAATTAAGGTGTGCTGTTTCCCTCTCTCTGTTTCTCTTCTTTGTTTTGCCTTCTCCCCTTTTACCCGTAAGTTTTTCCATCCTCAACTCTTCGCCAAGTCTTTCTGTCTTCTCTCCTCTCATTTCCCCTGCCCTATACCCTTCTTTTCAATTCTTGTTCTTCTATTTTATCCTTCTCTATTTTATCCTCTCCTCTTCTTTATTCATTTCCCCCCTCTTTTCACATCTTCTCTTCCTTTCTCCCCTTTAATCTCCTCATTTCTTTTTTTCCCCTTCTCTCCTTTTCCCTTCCCTTCCCTTCTCTGGCTGACATAAATCTTTACGATCAAGTAGTATCAAACTGATGTAAGTTTTAAGAGGATATGGTCTAAAGGGGGTAAAAAGCAGAAAGTAGTTTTTACATGGGTGGTTGTTTGCCTTATGATGAACTGTCTTGAGGTTATAGGGTACCCACATCACTGGTTGAGATGTTGAGTCTTTTTGCATTGCTGGGATCAAACAGTACACAAAAAAGGAAAAGCTCAGGGTTCTTCTTTGAGGTTTGAGGAGCACGGTAGAGACAACACTACGGTTTGGCAGTTAGTGCTTGGACAGAAGATGAATGTTCCCTAAACTGACATTGCTATGAGTAGCGACCACATTCATCAGTATTCACAGTTGGTAATTATAAAGAATGATACATTATTGACCACTTGTAATTAGGTTATGATTGATCGCATCTGTCCTGCAAGCACCTGGGTCTGAGAGAAGGGGCCTGCCAAGGAATGTGTGTGTGTGTGTGTGCGTGGCTAGTGATTAGAGACTGTTCTTTAATTTCAATCCCATGTGTCCTGTTGAAGTGTCCTTCAGCAAGACACTGAACCCCTACCTGCCCCCTCACTGTAAACCACTCTGGATAAGAACATCAGGAAAATGTCCTGCCATAAATGTGTTACCAAATTAACGTCTCACTGTTGAATTCCTGGAGTGCATCATTTTGCAAGACCCAAGCAGCCCCGCCCGCCACAGACATAAACACACACACACACACACACACACTCCTCAGGCCCAGCACACTATCACAAATTGAATACAAACTTCAACCATTTTTATTTTGTACAAGCCCCGATCATAAGGATTATAAACACATGACAGAATCACAATATCTAACTTCAAACATGAGGGAAATAATTACTTTGTCTTTCATCGTGGGGGATGAACGTCTTTACAGTTATTTGTATTCCCGTATTTCCAGTGTGTAGTTTCCTTGCATTTCACTCTAGGTTCTACAGAGCAAAGACAGAGATGAGCAGTGGCGCAGTATTCTAATTTAAACTCTGGCTGAACCCTGCATTTGAATTCTTTTGAAATCCTCCACAGCCGTCATGCAATTTTAAACAAGTCTATACAATAGTTGCCACCTTTCATGTCTATCAGCATATCCTCTTTTTCCACATACTGTAGCATATTTCAAAAATAGATTTTGCTGAATTTTTCATTCGGTTTGGTCCTCCTTCGGTTCTTTTTTAACTATTTTTGACATATATGGCCCACACCTTCCATGTGTCACTGTCCCTCATTCTCTCACACACGCTTTCTCTCTTTATTTTCAGTTCTCTTTGTCTCTTTTTCTCTCTCTTTCCCTCCCTTACATTTACATTTTCCATACATGTTATTTTGGTTCGATCTGTGCGACTGTACATTTGTCTGTCTGAATGGATTGGACATGGTTGATGCCTGTTTGGAGGCGTATATGTGTGGGTGTGCACATGCAGAAACACATATCTGTGTTTGTGTGCCTATGTGTGTTTCTGTAGCTGTGAACATATCTCTGTGTGTGTGTGTGTGCACAGATGTGTTTGTGTATTGTGTGCATGTATGTATGTGCATGTACATTTGTTTGTGTGTGTCTGCATGCATTTGTGCATGCGTGTGTGTACATGCGTAACTGTATGTGTCGGTGTGTGAGTGTGTTATCTCCTCCAGCTGGCCAGGGAGGCCATCTCCAGGGTCGTATGCAGGCTGACTGATTGACCTGTCTCCTCTGTCTGAATCCATGTTGGTTGATGTTGGTTGATTGATCAGCTGGTTAATCGATGGACACCCCCATACCTCCACCTCCTCCCTCTTTCTCCTGTTATCATTCCTTCTCTCATCTGTCACTGTCTGTCGACCAAATATTTGGTGAGGTCGTCCCAAAGTGGAGGTCCTGCGTCTGATCAACTGTACAGCTATACCCACTGAAGTATCTTTGAGCAAAACATTTGATAAAATATTTAACCCCTACTTGCTCCACGGGCGCTGCACTGGCTAAGGTGCAGGGTCACTGCACCTTAACCAAAGGGTAAAAAGAAAATTTCCCCTTTGAGGAATTAAAGTTTAGCAAAAAATCTATCTCTCATATCATCCTTTTGAAACAGATTCAGCTCTAGTCCAATACCAGCTCATACACATCATCATAGCAGGAAACATAGATCTGATGCTGTTTTGAAATGTATAGTCTGTTACCTGAATGCGACAAGTTATTGCTGGTTGCATATGCATTGGTTTAGTTATGGACCACACGTCAAAATTTCAAGCAAACCATAATTTGTCAACCAAAGCCACGTGGGAGCAGTCATTTCCTTCACTGATCAGACGGTGTGGATTTGGACTCTCTTCCAGGGTAAAACTTACCTCCTTAACCCATAATTCATGACATGTTTAACCCATAATACACTCTGCTTTCTATTGATGGGTGGGATCACAGTTGGATGTTGTTCTGCCTCCAAAAGCTCCAGGTTTTCATTTGGAAACATACAGAGAGACCTTTTTCTCAACAAGGTCTCGGTCCGATTGCTTTGGTCTGAACCCCAGTGGGATTGTTGTGTTCCCATGAAGCCAAACAAATCCTAAGAAGGAACCTGCTCCAGGGCTTGAAAAAACTGCTCTAAGCCAACTAGGTGTGAAATGCCTTTAGTCTTGCTGGTAATACAGAGTTCTGTCTGTGAACTTGACAGGCAGGCAGAGGAAAATAATTGGTGTGTAGCAGGCTTTGTTAAACTTATGCAACGGGACTCAGCTACCTGTTTTTACAACTTTTACAAGCTGCAAAGTTTTGAGATCTCTCTCTCTCTCTCTCTCTCTCTCTCTCTCTCTCTCTCTCTCCCTCTCTCTCTCTCTCCCCATTACATTTTCTAGCTCTTTTCATCTTTTTGTTATATGGGTCCATTCCAAGTTTTGAAACAGAACAAAGAAGACAAATAGAAATAAAAGTAAGAATTTAAATAAAAGAAAGTAAAGAAAAATATTGATCTAAGGAGCTATACTGTGCAATGCTGCTGTATAATATTTACTATAGTTATGTTACACAGGCAGGCAGTCAGACAAACAGGTAGGCAGGAGATCATCAACTGTCAGAAAGACTGGCAGGAATGCATCAACAAGTTACGAGACAGGCCTTTAGGCATATAGACAGGCAGACAAATTCAGAGAAAATAGAGAGGCAGATTGGTAGGACAAGTAATAATAATTATAGTAATAATAATTTTAAAAAGTTCACAAAGTCCTACAAAATAATAGGTTAAACAAAAAAAGAAAATATTTAAAATTAAATTAGATTAAAACAAAATATTAAGAACCAACACAAGACTATAAGTGGACAAAAGTTCCTCAGGCGGGGCATTCCTCAGTCTATAAGTCCTGATTGTAAAATCACCTTTACTCTGAAGGGCCCTTCAGAAGCCAAGGAAATCAGGCTGTGCTCCAGCTAATAGCAAACTTAGAGGTCAGTAATGTAGCTAGGAGCCAGACATAGCTGTGCTTTAAAAGTGATCGGTAAAATCAAATTTCTATCTAACTGGTACCCAGTGGAGGGATACTAAAAGATTTCTTAATTTGGTACCTGTTAAAATCCTAGCTGGTGCATTCTGAATGAGATGGAGACGAGACTGGTTCAGGCAGAAATAGAGAGGGTTTCAGTAGTCTGAACAAGAGGAGATAAACGCATGGGTGACCTTTTCTGAAACTATGGAGGATAAAAACAATTTTATTTTTGATATATGTTTCTCAGTTGTTGCAAGAATGTGTTACTCTCTTTTCCTGTTCTTCAAAAGTCAAACCTCTGTCAAAAATCCTAGGGTTCTGGCCATGGGCTTCTCATTGGAAGACAGACTAGCAGAGCCCATTTGAACAAGATTCTTGGAATTAAGAGGATCAAATAAAATTATTTCAATATTTTATCATTGTGTTGTAAAAACTTCTAAAATATCCAACATTTTACGTCCACAAGACGGTTTGAAAGTGTGTATATGGAGTTTGAGTCACTAGGTTTTAATAAGAGGTATAACTGGGTATCATCTGCATAGTAATGGAGAAAAGGATGGGGCTTGGATTTGGAAACGTGAGGGATTCCATGGGTGATGGTTCCTCCTTTGCCTATTATAACAATAGGGTTTATTTGAGAAATAGGATCTGAGCCAACTAGGTGCTGAGTTAGAGATACCCGCCCAGTGCACAAGGCGGTCAATTAGAATTGAATGATGAGCTGTGTCAAATGTGGCACTAAGGTCTGAACCGGACTAAGAATGAGCAATCTCCTGTATCTGCTGTTGAAAGGAAATCAATCATTGTTTTAAGAAGGGCTGTCTATGTACTATGTAGTAATCAGGCAGGTGAACAAGAACACATAAAGATAGACATGTAAGAAGACAGATACAGTAAGTAGATAAGAGACAGGTGAAGAGACAGACATGCAGACAGACAGATACGTTACCTGGAGTCTTCATGATCTCTAACCGCTGTGATAACTGCCCCAGCCTCTGCTTCCTCTTTTTCATCTTGTGTCCCAAACCTATGTGGTCAAACATATCATACTGATAGGACTTCTTTGATTCCTCTGAAGGCTGCGAACTCCCACCGAGTCTCTGTCACCCCACATGCCCTTCTGTCTACCCCCTCCATCGATCCTAACCTATTCTCCCTTCACCTGCCTCTTTTAACCACCTTACCCCTCATTTCCCTCCCTCCTTTTACTCATTCTACTCTTCTCCTATTCCTTCTTCTCCGATCTCTCTCTTTATTCTTTATCCCTGTCTCCCTACATCACTCGCAACTTCATTATCTGGCTTAAGCTGTCCAAGTCCCCCTTTTTTTGCTTTCTCTCCTCTCTCAACGTTTCCATCCTCTCCCTAATTTTGCCTCCAGTTAGTTGACTCAAGATGTCTCAAGCTGATCATCTCCCTCGAGCTTGATTGAATTGTTGAACCCTTTTGAGCCCTGAGGTATTTTCTGGAATTGCTATTTTTAAGGAAACAAAATAGGGATTGGGAGTGGATTCTTGAACTCTGAACCTTGTATGAAGTTAAAATCCCTGACTTGTAACTTTTTTCATTGTTGTTGTTCAATTTGAATTCAAGCTTTACAAGCTTTCCCTAACATGCACAATGAATTTGTTCTTGATCTGAAAATGCTATTTCTCTTAATTGCCGAAAAACCTATTTATATACAGTAAATATATTTTATAGTATATGGATCATTCACAGCACCATTATAAAAACTACATACAGTGTGACTTTTTAGTCTTTAGTTTACATACTTTGCATACTTTACATACATAAATTAAGAAGGGTATTGCATTATTTACAATTCAAAATTTTATATTCAAAATATTATATATTAATCCTAGTGTTTAGATTCACAAAAAATAATGGGTTCAAGAAGAACCGGTTTCATGTCAAATTATTTTGGTATTTCAAAGGTAATCTACATTCTGGATTGGAAATCAGCAGCTCTGCTTACAATGATAGTGAATGCAAAGCAAAGCACCGGCATATGGCCACTTAAACATTCAACAGATGATACCATGTAACAGATAAGGAGTTGGGACTACTGTATATTGTGTGAGCGAGTGAGACAATCATCAATAATAATTACCTTGTGACTGGTCCATTTAGCCCACGCTATTAGCTTAATTTAACGACTACATATCTCATTAACACAATCCTTTCAAATTAGCATAAGGATCTGTTACTTAGTGCCCAGTCTTGACTTTACCCGCCACTCATCATTTCTATTTAACTCCTTGGTGATCAAGTTCCCACACATGAACTGTTCACACATATATGTATGAAACACATTTGTGTGGGTGTGTTACATTTATGTATGTGTGAGTGTCTCAGTTCATGTAATTTGTTTCATATTTTTTGTGTGAACAGCAAAGTTGGAATTAAAACCCATATAGCCTCTCATAGGCACAGACACAGTATGTATGTATGTATACACAGATGCATACACACACACACACACACACACACACACGCACATCACACACAGGCAAACATTAGCTGTGTTTACATGAAGCATAATATTCTGTTAATCGAATTGGAATAATACCCCAGTCAGAATGAAAATGTCTCATGTAACCATCTCAGTCTGAACCTACTGGCCAAATCTGAATGAAAATTAATTCTCTATGAAGTACAGAAGAAGTACATTATATTCTGCTGCTTGATAAGCAAGAAGAGCAGAAAGGCAAATACACAACGCATGTTAATGTTAAGACAGATATGTTCTAACATCACATGCACATCACATCTAAAAGGTTTTTGCTAGATCACTTTATTTAGCGTTCATGTAAACAGTTAATTTTTAATTCTCGGTCAGAATAAATGTATTCAGACAGATGAAATATTCTGCATGTTAACATAGCTATAGACACAGAGCTCAAGCCCTCAGCCAGAATGAGACAGCAAGAGAGAAAGAAAGGTAAGGACTTTCTCTGAGTTCACTTCTATTCCCAATTATGGATCAATTATTTAGATCAGAGAAGCCTTCATCATGCTAAAGGAACAGAGTGGAGGTTTTGCGAATAGAGGTAAAAAAGGGCTGACTGGGGTGCTGTCCTCCAAAGGCTGTGAGAGAGGGAGGGAATAAGAGAAAAACAGAATAACGACAGAATAACGACAGAATAACGATTATCTCTGCCAATCTCAACATCTGTCCTTTAAGATTTTCCAGAGTTGAGATGTAAGCCCTCTCACAGAGCTGGAAGTTACTGCCCATTAGTATAACACACTGCAGAACTGGGAACGTAAGTGCAACAGGGTTACGTCCAGCACCCCAGGGGTTCGTCTTGGGCCCAATATTATTGTCCATTTATATGCTACCTCTGGGGCATATCATGTGCAGTCAGCAACATTAGTTTCCACTGTTATGCAGATGACACCCAGCTGTATATCTCTATTAACCCAAGCAACATTAAGCAATTAGACACTTGCCAAGAATGCCATACAGATATTCAGAATTGGATGTCTCAAAACCTCTTACGATTAAATGCATTAAAGTCTGAAATTATTATTATTGGTCCAGACACATCAAATGCTCATATGCCAAAACATATATGCCCTTTGTCCTCTAATGTTTCCTCAAGATGCAGAAATCTGTCTTTTTTAATAAAAAACTTTATTTAGACAAACATGTTACACCATTTGTGATATCTTGTTTCTTACGCAAGAACACACCATGTCTTTCAAACAAGAACCTGGAAACTATTATTCATGCTTTTATCACATCTCGCCTCAACTACAGTAATTAATTGTACACTTGCTTAAGCCAGCATTTACTAGACTGAAATTAGTCCAGAATGCCACAGCCAAACTCCTCACAAGGACCAAAAAGAGAGAATATATTACTCCTGTTTTAGCTGCCCTTCATTGGCTTCTAGTTTGTTTTAGGAGTGATTGTAAAATTGTACTAATCACTTTTAAGGTACGTGAAGGCCTAGCACCAAGCTACATTACAAAGCTTTTAACCCCTTACGAGCCTAGTAGCAGCCTGAGATCTTCCGGCAGAGCGTTTCTGCTTGCTCCTCAAGCAAAATTGAAGACTAAGAACGACCAAGTTTTCGCCATCGGGGTTCCTAAATTCACATTTTTTCTTTTTTTATTCAAATGACTGAGTAAGAAATCTGAATCCCGAAATATCAGTACTGGCCCTCAAAACCCATATCAGTCTAACCTAAGAATGATCAATTAAGTTGCCTTGTCATAACCTAACCATGCAACAAAGGGTGCAATTGTTCCCTTTTATCCCAAGAGGTAGTTAGTAATCCTCACTCAATGAAAATGTAATTCATATTGGTAATGAATTGATGATCTGTGTATTGACTCACTAATTCAAAATATCTGTTATACCATAATCTGGGATCAAAAAAAGTTGGCTGGTTTTCTCTAACAATGAGAAGGGAAGTGCGTTGTATTATATTTATTCATTTTTTTTCAAGCTAACCCTTTACCGACTGTCTTTTAAATCCAGTAATTATGGTAGCAGATCACAGCACTGTCACAGCACTGAATCATTGTTCCCCTCTGTGAATTTAAAGCAATGATTTCTTTCTTTTCATAATGTATGTGTATGGGTGTTGCTGACAGTTCAAGTGCTAGAATGTGACTGAACTGTATTGTGTATTTTCTGTCATTTTTAAGAATTTTCTTCTCAGGTCTCTTTTAAAAAAGACATCCTGATCTCAGTTAGACAACCTGAATAAATAAAGGGTAAATGAAAAAAAATGGACACCTCTCATCACCAATATTTATTGAGTCAAAGAGAGAAGAGGCCAAACTTTTTAGATTATAGCTTGTCTTTCTAACAACCTTGCCTCTGCCTGGACTCCCTGTCTCCATGCTGACGGCTAACACATACACTGATTGGCTGCTGCTGCTTTGACTTCCTGTCAGGGTGACTCCTGGGTGAACCTGCTGCTTTGCATTTGCATACGACACCAAGCTGACAGCTCGTCAGCACACTCAGTTCACACGCAACCGCTCACTCTCTTTGTCTCACGCAACCTCTCCTGCTCTCTCTCTCTCTCTCTCTCTGGTTATAAAGTATGAAGTTCAATCCCAGCAACAGAGGTGTGTTCCGTGGAAGTGTCCTTGCACACTCATTATAAGTTGCTCTGGATAAGAGTGTCAACCTAAACCAAAATGACCAAAATGTAAAATGTAAGGTAAATATCAGTCTATGGAAACGGATCCGGCTGCATATACCGGCCTATATGCCTCATAACAACAGGACACATATATCTTAAAGTTATAAACCAAGTTTTTTTGGAGATTGGCCCTTTGGTCAACTTCCTTGTTAAGTAATGAGAGCACAGACCAAAATCATCCACGTGTCCCTGGTAGATCATATAAACACAGTATGCACCATGTTGAGATGACAGTGGGTGACTAGCATTATCCAAAGTAAGAAGACTGATCTTTAAGTAATAATACTTTGTTAGTGTTTCTTATTTCAGTGCATGTCCTGTTGATTTATACAAAAATCAAATATTAAGTCAATATAGATGATGGAGCCAAGTTCATTTTTGGAACTATTTTAGGTGAGCAACCATGTATTGTTCCACTGCACAGTGATTTTTAGCTGTACAGTTTACCATTTAGCTTTAGAAATGCTACAAGTTCTCATTTCCTCACTTTTGAGATGATAGTGGTCTACTATCACTATGCATTGTTATGATGATAGTGATATCTATCTATCGTCGGCTTGTTACATGTTCACATCATTCGATGCGCTGGGCAGACATCGCCCAACCCTAGTAATGCTTAACGGGATCTCCCAAAAACTTGGTGTATTCCTTTACATGTTTCTCTCTCTTCATATCCAGAATTGTTGCTCCATCTACTACCTCTCTCTTCCTCTCCTCCCTCCCATCATGTCTGATGAGTTTTACCATGTCTGGGGACTCCATTGTGATTGACAGCTGGGAATTAGCCATGTGTAAACACTCCACGCATCCATTTGCATCCCATCAGCCGCGGCGTCACCACTCTCAAACACCCCCCACCCACACCCATCCTTTGCACATCACGTCTTCTGCTGCTTCCTGCGTTTTCTCTGTTTGTAGGAGAGAGAGAGAGGTAGATAGAGAGACATTGAGAAATAATGACAGAGTATTGTGCGGTGGGTCTCGCCCAACAGTTTTACTGAGGGTCACCTTCATAGATGGAGAAGAGAAGGGGGTACTTATACTTTTAAAGTCTAGTATTGCAAGGTACCAGTTACTTCACATCAGAAAAAAGTTACAGCAAAAAGAAAAAAACTACAGCAAAACTTCGCCCAAGAGAAGTATAGTTTTGTTAAGTAAAGGTCCTTAGTAAAAAATGTATTTTATTTGAAATAAAGAGTCAAACCAAATAAACTGGCTTCATCACAGGAAGACATGCAAACAGCATTAACTTTCTTTTGTATGTAATGTCCATTACTCCTATATTTCACTCCTAAACCTAAACAAGTTGCTTTGTCACGGATAAGAAATTGTTTTTTCACCGTTTCACTGGTACAACCTTGGCAATTCAAGTACTGATTAATACATCTTAAAAATATAAAGAGGGAAAAATAGTACTCTTCCTTTCCTTTATAGATAAAAAAAATAGTTGGTAGTTGCAGCCGTTAACTATGCCTCAAAATGGCAAAAAGTAAGAAATGACAAAAACACTATCCAAGTTTGAATTTAGTTGAACTACCACTAAGCTACTGCAAAATGTAGTTAAACTACGAGTTCAATTACTACTTCCCAACACTGGTAATACAATATGTTAACATCCTACAATGGACTTTATAGTGGATGATAGCACATGTAATCATTTCAGCTTTTAACAAGACAGATTTTGCGTAACAGGCCAGTCCTCCAACCTCCATGTCTTATTTCCATTTTGTCTCTTCCTAGGAAAGGTGATCATGCAGGTTGAATCCAGGTAACAGGCCTTTATAGATCCGCAGTCATTTTCCTCACAAAGTTCAGAGTTATTGATTACCCTTCAGGAGGATGTCCATTCGATGAGAAGAAACTCAGAATCCATACCCACATCTTCTCTCGGGGGTAAATATATAAAAAAACTTCCTCCAGCCAGGTAGTCGGACACAGCATACAATTCCCTTAATACCAGACTTTGTCATTCCCTAAGGAAAAAAACAGCTGTGGTGCCTTTTATAGGTCAATTTTATCTAAACAAAGGAACAACACCTTCTGATCAGGTTGCAATAGGCATCACTCAAACGAATACACACACACACACACACACGCACCCCTGGGAGTTTTGATATCAGACACTAAAAGAGAAAGAGGTGTAAAAAATTGGCATGTCTAATTGCCCACACAACTTCAGTTCTAATTTCCTCATCCATTGTTCTTGCTTTGGTTGGTGCCTTGGTGTGTGTGTGTGTGTGTGTGTGTGTGTGTGTGTGTGTGTATGTGTGTGTCACAGTGTGGCATTTTAAGAGGCTGTAGTCATGCATATGAAGAGTACAGGGAGCCCAGAGTTTTATAGGCCTATTATCCCCACTCTGATAATAAGGAACAAACCATTACTCTCCTCAGCCCTGAGATTAATGCCCAAATGAGCAATAATTAACTCAGGCACAAAAACAGACACATGCGCAGCCTTGCACACACACACACACACACACACACACACACACACGCACACACACACTTGCAGGCAGGCAGGTATGTAAGCATATAAGTTTGTAGCCTGTAGTTTACATGCTGAACATACTTTTCTTCTCCCCCCCCCCCCCTCTTTCCCTCACTCTCCCCTATCTCTTTATTTACCCCTCCTCCACCATCCTTGGATATGAGATGATATATATTTTTCTGTGAATTAATGAGGCTGAAATTAGATTAGTCTTTTGTGCCTAATTATTTTGTCAGCCCTTATTATCAGTGCCTACCCATGCAAAAGGCAGTAAAACGTTATGGAAATGAGTAGGGAATATGCAGTGGAAAATGTAAAGTGATGCCCAAGCCATTTCACTAAGCTTCAGGACGTCCATACTGGATGCACACATTAGCGCTTTAACCTTAGCGTGAATGAACTCGCTCACTGAGCATTTCTCATAAACAAAATTAAAATATCCACTGGAGCGAGTTTTTCCTGGCTGCGTTTGTCAACAGTGTTGTCCTGTTTTGTCTTGTATTTCACCACGATAAGGCTGGTACAAGATATGTTATAAATCAGGCCATGACACGCAAGTGCGCAAACACATTCGCACTCAAACACACGAGCAGGCCTGTATTCCCTTGTCAGGAGATTGCTTTGGTTGGCAGAGTGCTGTGAGTTTGAGCTTGTCCTAATGACTGACAAGCAGGCAGCAGCTCATGCAAATCAGGCAGTGGTACCGGAGATGAACCCATGCATCTGTCTCACTGCATTCACATCTGCACAGCTCACTGTATCAACTAAGAGAGAGTCTGCGCATTTGTAGGTGTGTGCGTGTGCGCTGGTGTGTGTGTGTGTGTGAAGAGAGTGTTTTTGAAATGCAAACATATAATGTATACATTTAAAAAAAAACTTGTATAATGTTATAAACTTGTAAAAGTTGTATAATCTTTATGCATTCAGGTTCCATGTCCCTTGGGCTCAAAATCACATTGATATATCAATGTAATACTCAGACATAATGTTTTAATAATTTAATAATTGTTGACGTGTCTTGATCATCCGACAGCAGCAGTAAGGTTTTTTATGTCTGTGTTTGATTATGCGTGACTCTGGAGCAGCAATCAGTGCCACCTAGCAGCGCCACAGAGAAGCACTTGGCAAGGAAACCTGACAATGCTTTCAAACACACATTATATACACACACACACACAAACATACACACAGACATACATGCCTGCAAACACATAACACATGCACACTGTCATCTGCTTATTAATGGATAAAAGTCAATTTTGTCTATTTAATCCCAATTCAGGGAGGCACCTCAGTGTTGTCTGAGCATAAACCCTCCTTTCTCAGTGGCTCAGTCTCTTCTCAGAGTAAGGCTAGACCAGTTAGCTCATCCTAGCTCAGGTTCAGGCCAGGTTTGTAAGCATCCTGCCTACATGTCCTATTCTCCTGGTCTAGCTGCTCCTGTCCACTGACGCTGGTCATGTTTGTCTGTGTGAGTGAGAGTGTGTGTTAAGGGCTATACAAATACATGTGATTTGTAAAAACAACTATGGCTCCAACACAGATTTTATATTTATGTCTAACACCGTCTCTGTCCAGCTGTCTGTAATGCTATAAATACTATGTTGACTGTAGTGCCACTTACAATTCTCTAATGAAGAACTATACATGCGGTACATTATTTTTTATAATTTCTTTTATTGAGAACAATTTCGGGAAGGTTGGTGGTGGTGGGGGGGGGTGGTTGCAAATGGGTGTAGGGGTGTATCAGGGGGTTGTGGGTTGCAAAGTGGTGTAGGGGTGTGTCGGGGTGGTGGGTTGCAAAGTGGTGTAGGGGTGTGTCGGGGTGGTGGATTGCAAAGGGGTGTAGGGGTGTGTCAGTGGGTGGTAGGTTGCAAAGGGGTGTAGTGTGTTTGAGAGAGAGCGAGAGAGAGAGAGAGAAACAGAGAGAGCATAGATGTCACAGTGCTCAGGTTCTTCTCCTGAAGAAATTCAGGGTTTTTTTCCTGCTGGAAGTGGGCTCGATCTTCTTCTCTTTCTTCTCCTCTTCCTTCTCTTTCTTCTCCCTCCTCAATGTTGGGGCCAGGGCACCGATGACTCTCCTCATCATGGAAGGCTTAGAGGTTTTAGCCAATCTCGGACTCATCTTCTTCTCCAGAGCTGCCTGCCTCACCTCCATCACCCCAAGGACTGGGCACTCCAGCTGCTGCTCAACCTCCGTCCGGGCAGCCATGAATCTAGTTTTGTCACTTGGCTGCTCCTGTTGAGCCAGTTGGGTGTCCAAACTCTTCTCCAGTTCTTTCTCCTCAAGGAGAGTTTTCTCCATCTCCTCTGCCTTGAGGAGAGCCTCCATTTCATTGATGTACTTCTTCAGCTGCACTACCTCAACCTTCTCTGTGTGGAGGAGTTCTTTTAGCTCCTCCCTTTCTTGTCGAAGGGCCTCCTTCTCCACCTCACAGACCTTGAGCTCTTGGTTGAGGGCCTCAATTTCTCGGCAGAGGACCTCCCTCTCCACATCAGAGGCCTTGAGCTGCATGGCCTCTTCCTGGATGTTCAAGGCCTTCTCTGCGTGGAGCATTCCTTTCAGCTCCTCACGTTCTTGGCGGAGCGCCTCCTTCTCCACCTCACAGGCCTTGAACTCTTGGTTGAGGGCCTCAATTTCTCGGCAGAGGACCTCCCTCTCCACATCAGAGGCCTTGAGCTGCATGGCCTCTTCCTGGATGTTCAAGGCCTTCTCTGCGTGGAGCATTCCTTTCAGCTCCTCACGTTCTTGGCGGAGCGCCTCCTTCTCCACCTCACAGGCCTTGAGCTCTTGGTTGAGGGCCTCAATTTCTTGACAGAGGACCTCCCTCTCCACATCACAGGCCTTGAGCTGCATGGCCACTTCCTGGAGGTTCAAGGCCTTCTCTGTTTGGAGCATTCCTTTCAGCTCCTCACCTTCTTGGCGGAGGGCCTCCTTCTCCACCTCACAGGCCTTGAGTTGGATGGCCTGCTCCAGTACCTTGTCCTGTACTTCCTCCAGCTGGAAACTAGGATGTAAAAATAGCTTCCGCCCTTGCTCTAAAGCGTCCATCTGGATTAGGAAAGCAGACAGCATCTCCTCTATGGATTCCAGGTCAGCTGTCTCTTTACTATCTACAGTTTGGATAAGGCTTTTCACATTATCCAGATGAGGCTTTATGTATTCCGCCAGGTTCTTCAAAAAGTCTTGCAGGATGTTTTTCTGGAAAGCCTTGGTGCCATGGGTATTGTTGTCCTGCTGGCCCTGACCCTTTCTTCGCCTTAGCCTTTTCTTTGGCGCTTCCATCGTGAGATTCGCTCCAAATATGCCCACATCGCTGCTGCGCACCCTTTTTATACCTTTGAGTTCCACTGATGTCATAATGAGCATGACATCATTAAGAGAGTGTTTGTGTGTTGCAATGATTCAAAGATTCCATGGTCTATAGATTGTATTGTTTGATGAACATTTGCTAAAATAATGTATTGGGTGTATGAATATAATCAATTTCTGATAATATAAATAGATATTTATACAATTTGTGCAAAAATGTCATATATCATCATTATGCCTAAAATATCCACAACTTCTAATACCCCTTGAGTTATGAAAAATGGTTTAGCCGAGTTGGCTGTGGGTTCGTGTCCAGCAGCACTTAGGATACGCTATCCCTTCTTATATAACGGAACGAGGCTTGGAGAAATTTCCAAACAACCAATAACTTGTTGTGATTGATAGATTTTTGTAACTTGTTTGCATCTGAGTTGGGCTTCAATGAGTGTTCGCCCCGGAGTATGGCACAAGGGATAGTAACGTCTTATCCTATATTGATGAATGAATGCCATGGCTCTGAAGAAGAAGCTCTACACACATACTGTAACAGCAAATATGCACCACATATACACAGGGTAGTGTTGAGTCCCCATTACCGTGCAAACAACCATAGTAATATCTGTCAATGGGAATGGTTTGAACAGCATTCATTTGCTCAGTGGCCAGTGGAATGCTGTAAGGCTGCAGTTGTACTGGGCAGCTCCTAGGAGGGAATGTGTGTAACTGTATGAATATGAAGCAGACCGTTGCTGGAAAAGAGCAGCATGATATGCAAACCTTTAAAGTGATGTACAGTATCTCTGGGCTGTAATTACCTATCAGTGCCTAATTATTACACCTCATCCATTCCCATTCACTCATTCACTGTCCTGCACTTTATTCATTCCCTTTCACACTTAGTCATTGCCCCACACTTTAGACACTTTAGCCACTCTCATTCCCCTTTCGTATTCATTCACCCATTACCATTCTTTAATTTTTTTTGTTTTGTTTAATTATTACACAACTAGACATGCATACACACACATACATTTGTATAGATATAAATACAGACTCACAATCTTCACCCAGTAATGACCCATTAACATCAGACTGGAGAGTAGAAATATCCAGTAAAGCCCTCTCCCGACATAATTGGGCCAGAGGAGGTCCGGTGAAGTTAATTACTACCTGAGAGCCACCATGAATGTCATCCTGTTAGTAATTTTCTTCAGTTGAAATTACCTAGTGTTTTTCAGAAGACTCTGGAGTCCAATGTGATGTGATTTCAATCCAGTGCACTATCACAGTAATACAGTCATTGACAAAGATTACTAGTGTTTCAGAATTTAACTATTTATTTTGCTATTTCCCATTCAAATGGTTGCAGGTTTGCCACATAGTCCAATAGCCCGGGTTAGTGTGGTAATATTAAAACCATTTCTTTCTTCTTCTAAAAGGTGCTTTTGTATCTCTGTCCTGACAATGCCAGGTGGACCTCAGGGGGCTAAAAGTACACTTAAACTTAGTGCAATTGGCTTGTTGCTTTCTGAAATATGCCCATGTCTCATTCAACAACATAGTCAGGTCTTGCTCAAGGACACTAAAGCAGGCCAGGTTGTAGGATGGTCTCTCTGACCACTAGGCCACCCTGCTGCTTCCCCAATGATACTGCCAGTATTCATAAATAACAGCCAGGAACTTTAGCTTTTGCTTATTCTGTGCAAACAGAGAAAATGCATCTGCTACAACACTAGAAAATGCATTCTCACAATGAAAGATAAGAAATCAATGGAGATATAATTACAGCATCTATCTTGCTATGAAATGCATTCTCTTTTAATTCCAATAACAGGGTGAGAAAATTATATTTTAGAACAAATAGATAAAGTCCTTGGGGGTTGTGTATGTTTTACAGCTTGCGTTTGAGAATCTGTGTGTATGCATGTGTGCACATGTGTCCACGTATGCATTTTTCCACATTTCTGCACTCAAACACATGTGGCGCATCGACAGCCATACTTCTGTGCCACTTGATGAAAATAACTGTGCTCTAAACACTGTAAGGCACAAGAAGCTGTGGCTTCTGCAGTGATTGCAGCGAGCAAGTAGCCCTCTCATCTATCCTCTGCAATCTGAAGATGCCATCTCTTTTTCTCAACAGATGGCACACAACACCAAGACAGAGTGAATACCAATTTAGCTCCTCCATCTGTTTTCTCCTGCGTACTTTCAATAACACTCAGTGAGTCCGCCAGCGAGGTGGGGAGTGAGGAAATCTTACCCATATTAACACTGTTGCAATTTCGCTCTTTTTGTTACATTAAGCCACATTCCCGGTGATTTTGACTTGTGCTGTGATTGCTTTAATATTTACTTATTTGGAATTTTGCATCCTGCTTGTGTGTGGACTAAGGCCATTAGTACACACAGAATTGAGGCTACAGCAATTGTGTTTGAAAATGTACTATTATTACTATATTTTCAAGCATAGTTGTGTGGAATCTGATCAAAATGTTGCATTAGAATCAATAAAGGTTAAGGGCTTCTCATAGACAATCAATGTAGTATTATGTATCAATTGTACAATAAATATTTAATCAAACAAATTGCGTTGTATCATATCAGGTGGATGATACTGTGTGTGTGTGTGTGTGTGTGTGTGTGTGTGTGTGTGCATGGGTTGCACTTGTGTGTGAGCTGTTATTATGTGTGTGTCACAGCTCTAGAGATATAGGCTGAAGTGTAATGGTAAGAGAAGATAAGGTCAAGGATATGGGGAATAGGAGAGAATGAAAAAGAGAGAAAGAGAGAGAGAGAGAGAGAGCGAGAGAGAGGTGTCATCATTCATCCAAACTCTCTTTCACCTCCCCATCATTTACCATCCATTCATTTCATTCTCATTATACACATCATTGTTACATGGCCAACATCACCCACATCTCTTTTACCTGCATAGCAATGGCCTATGTGTAATGCCAATGCAATAACCTCTATGGGGGCTCGTTTTCTGCAAGTGTTAGACTTTATGTGGGTTTAATGGCGAGGGCTGTATGGAAGAGGGGCCTTGGGAGTAATGTGGTGTGTGTTGGCTGACAGGGAGGACCGACAGCTAGGTCAGGGGGCAAAGAGATGCTGCATTGCTGGCTATTTGATATGGCAGGCACACTCATACACAAATATAGGCAGATAGCTGAACAGGAACATAAAGCAGCTGCAAACACGCAAAACATTTACTACAATTATTCAATTTGCACACATTTATTAATTTAGTATGGCTGCCTTTATCCAAGTAATCTCTCCCTCTTATACAAACACAGACACACAATCTCTTGCTCGCACAAACACACACACACACACACACACACACACACACACGCACGCGCACACACACGCGTAAACCCATTCCAGGGGTGTGTCCCCGCTGAGTGTTAATGAGGGGTCGTAAAAACCTGAAAAGCCTCCGTCTCCCAGAGTCCAGGGTCAGCGGGCCACAGTCTGAAACTGATGAATTAAACATCAGTCTATCTATCTGGCAGGTATAAATATTTCTCTTCCATTCTGACCGGAGCAGCAGCAAGGCCAAAGTCCATCCACAGAATCCCCAACACTGTTTGACATAAGGGGGAGATGATGATTGTCACTGTAATGGGATACAGGGTGAAGCACAGTTGTAGAGTAGGTTTCATATTAGGCCCGTGAAATGATGTCCTACTGCAGAGGAGGAATAGCAGGAGGGGTAAGGGAGGTTGTGGGTTATAGATGCTGTGAATTAAACTCATGACTGCTTCTCAGCAAGACAGCATTCTATTAGTATATGTTGGGATCGAGATGTGCCATGCTGTACAGAAAATGAGGCATCGTACTGCAACTTTATGAACTTTCAAACTCACATGGAGTTCATATGAGCTCAGTTTTCACTAAACTCGGGGACAGTCATGTCAGAGTTTCCATTCCCTAAATAATGTACTATAGTGTCAAATATCAATGGTTTTAAATTGGAGGCTCCGTCCCATCCATCTACTGTCTCTGTCGGTGGAGGGCTAAATAATCTGTGCAATGTTGCAAGGCTAAACAGAGAGAGACAGCAAATGAAAAAGAGGGAAATCATTGAAGCTCCTGTTGCTAATCTTGTTGTGATGACATTACAATTGGCTTTGCTGAGGTAGAGCAGTGTTGGACTTGCAACTTCAGCATTTCCGACACCTCCAAAACGACCTCATGGGTACCCAGCAAGAGCTCCATTATCAACTTCTCCCTTTTTTATCACAGCACCTTGGTCTACAAGAGCCAATTTCAAGTCAGTTAGGGTGAGACACTCCACTGTACTTCATCACGGTCTGGTAAAAATCATTCTCTACAAATCATATCTGTTCTTTACTGTGGTATATCTAATTAATTTAAGGAAGTATTAGTTGTGTTATAGCTAGCTGCTTTTCACACAACTCCCATAATATTCATCTAGTATACAAACTAAAGTATGGGCTGTTGCCATATAGTGATGCATGCCGATATATGAAGTTAAATCTACTTATGATGATGATTTATGATCAAGAATCTAAACAGGTATACATCTTTTTATACAGGCTTTTCTCAACAGTCTTCTCTCCTATAGTGGTATTGGCTAGGCCTGTTGGTTTATTACTGGTGGGGCCTCTCAGCATATCAGGCCAATACCTTAACAATATCCCAAATGCCCCTGGAGCTGGTAGTGAATCAATGTCTTGTCTTGCCCAAGGACATTTGGCAGTGTATGCTTGCTGTCAGTTTGAACCCAGGGAGGAAGGACTCCCGAATCATTGAACCACCCAAGTAGTAATAATGACAATAACATACTGTAATAATGACAGTAGTGCTAAAATGAAATGTAATCCTACATTATGATACAAAAGAGAAAGTATTGAACTGTTGATTTGACGTTGATGCCTTTAATATGATTTTATTTCATCATTGTATTTTAAATTTGTATTCTAATCATCACCCCTTTTCCAATGATACTCACTGCTATAAAATAAACCCATCCATCAGTTGATCAACCAACCAACCAACCAACCAACCAACCCATCTTCTTTTATTTGAGGTGGTTGTTCTGTCGGCATGGGGCTGTACTGATAGCTTCCTCTTGACCAGAGGTCAGTGTTGGGCTAAGGTCAATCCTTTTGGCCTGTCAAGGCCTGGAACTCAACCCTACAGTACCTAATTGACAAGAACTACCTGAGAAGGGACGAGCTATGAAGGTAAATATGTTGTCTACAAGCTCACATCGTATTCTACAAGTTCTCACATCAAGTCTACAAGGGCTCGCATTTTGCAACATATTTACCTTCATACCAGTTGAGGCCACTGCTGGAAATGAAGCTAGTGGATGAGTGGTGTGAGATGAGATGGCTGCAAAGAAACTGGAGCTTATGGTTCATTGCCTGGATATAGGATGGATAATATCTCTGCATTGCACAGCATCTGACTAAACAGGCGTAAATAACAGTTATTAATGACATGCCAACTGCAGACCTGGGTCAAATAGTATTTGCACACAATTCTTGACATTTGTTTTACCCTGCGCAGAGTAGCAGATGGATGGGCTTTAACACATCATGACAATTTAAATACTGTCAGGCATAGTTGCCAATATATATTTAGGGCAACGCATTTCAGTCTTTGACCTACAGGAAATTCTGCAGGCTCCCCAAAGCTATAGCTATAATGCTGCCATTTCAGGTTTTATTACATAGGAAAACTTACATCAGTGTTCAAATTGTTATGATTTGTTTAATATTTAATGCTCCGGCCTTTTATTGATGCTCATCTCTCAAAAGTGTGCAATGAAAGGTGGAGATAGGCAAAACTCCTGGTTTAGGAAATCACATGGTGGGAGATGTTTGACCGTTGACCCTGAAACACCTTAAAATATATATTAATCAGGTTAAAAGAGAAAAAAGTGTGCGTTCCACTTTCTTCCATTCATGCCATTGTTAGTAGATCCGAATCTTAGATTTTGCTGTGTGCAAAGATAGCACAGCTGCTTAGTGGATCCAGGCCTTTAAGAGGTTTACTGTTAATGAGGGAAACAGGGTAGAGTCTAGGAGATTCAAGGATACACAATCCCAGCATTATCTAGGAGAAAACACATTTCATGCCATTCCTATGGAGTTGTTGAGTTTGTTTCTCTCGAGCCATTTGTTTATTCCTGTTCTACGCCTAACATATTGTCTCCTTCACCCCCCTGGGGCTCTAATTGATTTCTTCCCATCTTACATTGTCTTCAAACTTTGGAGCCTGCACCCATTTGGCTCCTTCCTGAGGTCTGAGAATGAGAACAAAGGCCTTTTTTTGATATCATGAGGTCGAGTAGAGGTCAAGCCAATAGAGGATCAAAGCATGTGTTCCCAGGCAGCGAGGAGAAACCGCTGCCTTTGATCTCCACCTCACTGTGGACAGGAGGCTGAATTGCTGCTCGCTGCTTTGGATCTTTGTTTACTTTACCTCAAGGGTACTTTTCTAGCAGAGAATTTTATATACTGTATGTTGAGAGAGAGAACAAGAGCACAGGGACTTGGCTAAGTAGAGAAAAAGGGAGAGTCAGACTAACTTTGAAGCTGGAAGATATGTACACTTTTGGATTTTCATATTCACTGAGCATTCATGTACAGATTTTTTTCACATCCTGGTGCAGCCCGTAACCATAGGCCACTGTCTCAGATCAGGGCTGGACTGGACCAAAACACACTAAAGCCGTTTAATGAGTAAGAGGGAATCATGGAAGATTAAGAGACAGGAAACATGATAAATACCATCAGAAAGTGGCGTTGCAAAATTGTATACTCCACTGTGATGAATTCACTGCGATGAATCCTAAAACAAGTGATGGCATCCTGTGTGTGTGAGGGAGAGAGAGAGAGAGAGAGAGAGAGAGAGAGAAAGTAGACATGATAAATGACTGATCAGATGATCAGTGTTTTCCAGATAAAAGTAGCATTGCCTAAACTGTAAACTCACCAAGTCAAAAAGGATGCAGGTAAACTCCTTCGATGAATCCTTTAAAAAAACAAGTGATGGCATCCTGTAAGAGAGGGGAGGGAGGTTCAGGATTGTAGCAACTCATAATGTAATAACTGCTCATAATGTAATAACTTAAGTAATAAAAGCTCATAATGTAATAACTTAAATGTAATAAAAGCTCATAATGTAATACAACCATGAGCGAATAACGTAACAACAGTTATAGGATAGTTCTGCTTCATCCTCTCATCGAAGTTGTAAACACTGACACCCGGCTTTGGCACAAGGGGGAGGCGGGGGCCCTTGCGTAATTTGCGGGGCCCTACGCAACTTGCGTAGTGAACGTATAGGTCCGCCCGGCTCTGCTCCGCACCTCCCTAGCGTTTTGTCTTATCCATTTTGGCACTCTTTTTTTTGCAGATGCGCTGTTTAATGAAGGCACTGAGCCCAAAGGAGGAGCAGGGAGGGGTTTAAAGATGTGATTGGGTCAGCCCAGTGTCAGTTAAGAACAGAAACAATGGGCCGAGCTACCTGTTTTATGGGCCAAGACAGTTGTGTCGGCCCAAAAGGCACGTCAGCCCCGCGGGAAAGTGGCCAGTCTGCCAGATGGCCAGTCCAGCCCTGGCTCAGATAAAGGATACGGTGCACAAGCAATGCTTCAGAATTTAAAAGTGATTAATAAGAGCAACTGAGAGCAATTAGTGAGCAGACGAGAGTGGATAGGATCCAATGGGGAGGGAGTGATATGAGGTGCTGCTTGGGGGGGGGTGTAGGACTGGACCATGGTCTGGAGGTATGGAGGTATGGGATTGTACTCCATACTACACCATACTAGTCTTTTGAATTTGATAGGAGTAGCCACTGGCAGCCAGTGGAGGGAAGGTATGGAGGGAGTCTGATTCATGTATTTGGACATACCTGTACTCAAAGCATGCTGTAAATACTAAGCTGAAACATATAAAAAGTAATTCTGATATTTTCATCCAACTTTTCATCCAAATTTCCATCCTTATGTCAACTTTCATCCAACTGAGAAAAATGTAAAAATATGTACTGTATGTATTCCTGGGGACTGTGTCATCTTTTCACTCTTCAGTTCCTCCAAGAATTTAACAAGCGGAAATCAATTTAAGGCTACAGATAAACAGTTGGTGAGGGTCTCTTGGGAGAAGCAGGCTTTTTGGAGTGCTATATTCCAATTCCTGTAAACACGCGACACTAGAGCACAGCTGACACCCATTGTGGCAGAAATAGAAGTGAATAATCCGAAGAGGGGTAGGAAAGAGAAAGAAGATGTTGTGGTTCATGACTCAGACTGTCTGAACACCTCCCACCTCCTTTGTCTCTCTCTTTCTCTCCCTTACTTGTCTCTCCTTCGCCCCTAACACTTTCCCTATAAACTCTTATCTTTCTGTACTGTGTGTGGAGGTGTACTTATGAAGTGCTAAGATGTAAGCCTCTCTCTCTCTCGCTCTCTGTCTCACTCTCTCTCTCTCTCTCAGAGTAACAAGTCTTAGTAAAGTTGATGGCTTTATTTCCTCACCGCTGAGCTGCTACTGAAGATGTGCTGACAAAAAACACCTCGTCTAATTCCAGCAGCTTGCTTGACGAGTCGGCTCCGAAAGGCAGCAGACAGCCCTCACCAGAGTTTCACCACAATCTCTCCCACAATCTGTTCAATGAGATGTTTTTTTTTTTTGTTGGAGATTTTTGTATCCACTGCAGATAGATAAGATAAGACAAGACAAGATAAGATACGATAAGACAAGATGAAACATTACGCAACTGATAATTAGGAACAAAATGAATTACAACATTATCTGGATGTAGTATGAGAATGGCAGCAATAGAACACAATAAGACAATGAAACAAATAGATGGAAATATGTACAATATGAAAATAGAAAAAATGAAATGAAAATAAAGTGAAAATATAAAATGGAATATGCAGTAGAAAATAAGTGCAAAATTATATATATGATAAAATAAAAAAAATCAAATCAAAATATTTTCAATGAGTTAAATACATGTGAATTTACAGCTTATATAAAGTATGTGCAAAATGTGGCATTAACTCTTTAAACTTGTGCTTGAATTCTAAGATTAGTGATTTAAAAAATAACAAACATCTTACATTGAATTATAAAAATAACTATTGGGCTTCTAAGAGGAGTGAAATGATGGACTTGTGTACTGTTATATCTGCAGCAAACACCAATCCACCAAGACAGTCTAGGCTTAAACTTGATACATTTCTGATGACCTCATGTTTACCAATCTGTGATGCTTTATAGCAAAGGACACCAAAGAGACAAGAGAGGCAAAACATCTAACGTTGGTGAGTCCAGCTTTCTCTGGATAGAGTTTAATATTGTCACTTCCTGTGGGTTGAGAAGTGACCAAACCAGAATTGAATTTGGGCAAATCAGGCGAATCTCTGGGGTCTCAATCATGGAGGATGGGACGCTCTTCTCTGGTGCAGACTCTTTGATAAGATGGGTGTATTTTTATATTTTAAAAAAATCCTGTCTAGTGCAACTTTAAAAGTCAGAGGTGTTCTGTTCCCAGCATGTGATTTGTGTATTTGCCGTTGAGATTTATGTTTGAGGATATGTACTAATTAGCCCTTCAAAACTACCATCCATCATCGTCCTCTTGTTCCACAGCTGCTCCCGTTCTTACAGGTTACTCCCGCCTCTTTCTTTCTCCCACTCTTGCAGTGTGAAGGATCTCTGCTTCTCTATATTCATGCTCTTCTACTGCATGGATTTTCAGTTGAAGAGCTGTGACTTTAATAAATCTACTGTCTCGTGTTTTCATAGAACAATATCCCTATTACCATTATCATATTACCTACATATCTCTATTATCGCCAGCTTGCATCAGTACAACAGGCGAAGGCAGTCTGCACACAGCAGCAGGGGACGCTGTTTGTCTGACGATGTGTGTCTGATGTGTGTGTTGCTAAAAGCTCTCTCCCATTGCCCTTTCCATTGCCCCCTCCATCCCCCAGCTTGTTACAGCCTGTGTGGGATCCTCACCAAATTCATTTAACATTTGTTTTGCTTTGCATCAGTCAACTTCGTCACCACCAACAACTGTGACATTTGAGGCCAGGCGAGAGCACTAACCGCTCCTGATCCAGTGGAGAGAGGCTTGTTAAATCACTCCTTGTCACGCAAGCTTCCCTCCCTTTTTTATTTATTTATCTCTTGTTGCTGGAAAGAGAGCAGCGAGTGTCTCTCTCTCCCTCTGTTGCCCCCTTTTTACCTCGTCCTTCTTTTTCCCTCGTCGTCACTGTTTCTTTAGTATTACCTCCTAGTTAACATGCAGCCCTGGGTCCAACCCGGCTATGGACTTGTTATTGTACTTAAAGCTACATTTAAGACTAATAGCTTTCTCTATATAAAGCTCCATTATTTAGTTGCTTCAGATCAGTGTGCACTATTTGCAAGAGAACAATGATAGCCCATAGTCTTGTATTTTACAGGCTCCCATTACCAAAATGTGGTAGAACCATCCCTATAATGTATTACTTGTCTATCACAAAGAAATTCAGAATGATGTACAAAACAATTAGGTCAACGATGGTGTCATATTACTGTCTGTTACATTAAGGTCTAAATGCTGCTGAACGACCGCACTAGAACCCTATGAGCCTAACATCCATTTTTATGTCAACACAAAATGTTTAAAGAAACATTTCTCATCTTTACCAGCTGATGAAATTATTTTGGTATTTGTCCATGACTCACAGGAGTAATTTGATCTGCCTGTTCTCCTCTAATTACCTCCCCTCCTTTCCTCTCTTCTCTCTTCTCTTCTCCTCTTCTCTCCACTCTCATCTTTTCTCCTCCACACTGCTACCATTTTCGCTCCTCTCTTCTCACCTCCACTACTGTTTTCTCATCGCCTCCTCTCCTCTCCTCTCCTTTCCTATCATTTCTCCCTCATCTCTCTTCTCACCTCCTCTACTGGTTTCTCCTCACTTTTCACCTCCTCTATTCTCCTCTCGTCTCCTTCCAGTCTGCTGACCTCATCGCTCTCTCAGATTCCAGCTGCCTCCTCAAACTGTTTGAATGTTTCTGTCAAACTACAATCACGTCCAATGCTTGCCAGCCAAAACATACATTAGCGACTCAGTTCAGCCCCCCACCCCCCTTGGTGCCTTTCCACTCGATCGAGCCCGTCAGCCAGGCGTGAATCATGCCATGGGTGAGCCCCTGGCTCCGGGTGACACTAAGTCGCCTATAATTAACATTGTTTACTGGGAAAGATTCCCATATGGGAGAAGCACGACGGTGGGAGGTAAGATAGGATGAAACTGTCCCTGTGGGTAATTATTACAGTTTACAGCAGCAAATAGTAAGAAAAGAAAAAAATAATATAAATCAGAGCAGTCAGAATGGTGGGAAATGTGGCATTTTTAAACATAACGCAGCAGTTTCAGTACCAGAATGAGTCACGTATATATGTATAAATGAAATGTATGAAAAATGAACTACAGCATTATGAGGGTTTGCAAGATAACAGCAGAACATACTGCGACAGAGAAGAAGAAGAATGGAAATGATAAATCTGCGGAAAACACTGGCTAAATGTCCATCATCCTGTAAACAACTTCTCAAGACGTGTTTGTCTTCATAATTTGACCTGCGTATTTTATAGTTAATTTCATTTAAGTTTATTTTATAAAATTGCCCTCGCTATAACTGTTTTTATTCATGCTGGATTTCTTTCTTTTGTTGTTGAAGAACCCTCTTTGTTCTATGTGTAGGAGTGTGTGGCTGAAAACAGTGTGCAGGTCCTCCAGGCTTCTTCCTGCCTGTCTGGCTAGCTTCCCTATATGCTGTATATCACTCTCTCTCCTTGACTACCTGTCTATGTGCTTGCCTATTTACCTGCTTGTATACTTGTCTGTCTCAACCGCTGTTGGTTAGTAACATGTTGATTGATTCATTCATTCATTGTCCTTCTTTTTCAGGTGAATATCAGGATAACGTATCGACTATTGGCAGTATTGTTATCGGCATTCAAAAGCCCATATTGTTGGAACCCTTCTGTGCATGTTATTCTGTCAACCTGTTTGTTACTCTTTCTTTCTGCCCTTCTGCACACATCTGTCTCTCTGCCTGCATGTGAGAGACTGAGATAGAGGTGCAAATTATCCTCTCAGCATGCCCTTGCCCTTGTATCTCCCCTGTTCTGATTCCTCTGTCTTCCCTCCTCCCCCTCTCTTCTCCTTCTCTGCCCCTTTCTCTGTCTTCCCCCTCTTAATTCCCCGCCTCGCAGTGAGCCGGACAGGCCCTGTCTTTATCACAAGCGCCATTTAATCTGCTTTGGAAAACACAGTCTACACAATTGGAGTGCCCTAATTGATTTATACAACGTAATTACTTCGTTCTCGCACATCTCATAAACGACAAACCTGCTCCCAAAGCCACTAATTAGAAGGGAACAGGATTTGTAGCTAATATAATTCATTATTTTCAAATTAGAGCCAGATAAGTTGTCACAATGTAATGATCAGGCAAATGAAGGCGCTGGTGTTTTTGCTGTTGGGCCTCCTGTTTTGTTCTGAGTGGAGCGCAGTGAGCTAGTCTAGGGTCTAGACTGCCTGTAAAGTTGTGGCAAGGCCAAGTCCCCTGGGACCTTATTCTCTGATCATGAGCGCAAGAAAAATGCTCGGTTCCTCCTTTTTCAACCCTTCCTGCAACCTGAATCCTGTCTTCTACCGTTCTTTTGCTCCACTGTGTGTGAGTACCTTATGTACTGTCTAGAGGGTAGGCCCCCTTTACACCTGGTATTAATGTGCATCTTGTATTTTTGATATCTCTTGTGATATTTGATGGATGTACTTCATTCATCCCCCGAGGGGTGAATTCAAGGGGAAGTTAGGCAGCGTCTGCTATCCTCCAACTGCTCCAGTGAGATGCTTAGTGGCCAACAGTAGAAGACAGTGGTTGTACAGCGTGCAGACCTGCTCTAGATAAATAAATAAATGTGTGCTCGTCACACATCGCATGCATACGGCTGTACAGACATGCTTGCCTGCTGCTTGTGTGTGTGCGTTTGTGTGACAGAACAAAATAATCCATTTTACGCCTGATGTTTGGGCTATTAGAACAAACAGCCATGAGGGTGTGCCTGTCAACACTCATTAGTGCTGCTGTCACCGTCGCCACTCCAATAATTACTGCCACTGTAAACTCTCCACTGTCACTACGCTCAGCACAGCTACCTGAGATAACATCAACTTACTACTGTGAAGCCACTCGGGCCTGTCAATTAGCGCGAGTCACAATAGATTTACTTGTACGTGAATGTCCTTTTTTAATGTCCCGGAGAGAGACGGGCTATTTCGTCAAAGCACGCAAAGGTAAGGGCTAGTCAACAGCCTTGATGTGGTCTCATTTACCTGTCAGCTGCAATGAGCGTGCAAGTCCATCAGCATACGCGTTCATACGCAAATATGAGGATATGACTCCCAAAGTAGCATAACATTTGTTTATTTTTTATTTTAAAAATGGCTCTGATATTATGAGTCTTTGATTGTTTTTTCATTACATCAGTTTAGTGCATTTCAATAAAAAATGTTATGCTGAACTTGTATCAGTGAAATTGTATGATGTTCATCCATTTATCCATGATGATATTGTGTGTTTTTTATGATGAAAATTGGAACTACTTCATTTATTTAAAAGGTTGATGAAAATTGTCTTTTTACTTTTTTTTTGTATTTTCATTTTAGGCATTGTATGCGAGACGGAAGATGTGTGTCAGTAAAGGTAACATGTTATGAAAGGTCTATTCTGTCAGCATAACGTTGTGTGAAAACACCCTAATAATTACAATATATTAATAACCTAATCCATGGCCTGGTAGTCTCTGTCATTTTCACCATAATTGTTAAGAGCTTTTTGTATTGGTTCAAGTTTCATGCTCCTTGCGTTTTAATAATAAGTCTGTAATTGTAACTACAGAGCTCTCTAAAGAGATGGTGGAGTTTTACTCAGGGAAACCACAGAGGAGAATCAGCCAACGGTGACCCTTTTGCTCTTATTAATTTCTGCTTTTTAATACGTATTGAAATTTCTGAAAATTCAATTTTTATTTATCCCTGTTCAACTCCTTCTACAGCCTGAAAGTTGAACAGACAGAGGTGTGGCTTTTCCTTAATCGTTGTTTACTCCATGAAGGTTTATATTCCAGTTTGATTGAAGTTTGCTGCGTATACACTGACAAAATACATAATCTGCTCAACCATGCAGTTTACATTCAAGAGACAGCCTAGAACTTTGGCAGAGCCCTGTGGTTGTGTTTTTCCCATCATACTTGTTTTCGCATTGAGCACATTTATTTTTGTTAATTTGACATTTTTAATATGCATGTTCTCAATTGTTTTAGAATAATTGGTTGGCTGCAAGATGCAGTGTGCTGGGTGCTCTAACTAGAGCGCCCTGTGAATACCAATGTGGAAATCCCGGCTTGAAGAGACACCAACATATTGTCATTGTCGGGTGCAAAGCTTGTAACATCATCTTTTCGGGAACAAAAATGTTGCTTTTAGCTTGACAGCCACACAGTTTATCCAATGTGGTTTTGAAATGGTTTCATAAGCACCAAGGTTTGGAGAACAACACGTAGAGGAGCGTGTAATCCCAAAATTGAAGCAAAAACATGAAAATCAGTTCATTTCCGAGGTTTTCACATTACAACAGCAATGTACTCCAGAGGAGTAATAAAGCCAAGACGGACATCTAAGTAACATTAATAAGCAAAGTCTGTGACTGTCAGTTATTCTACACAAAGGAATGCATTTGTGTTGGCTGAATTTTAACAGTGTTGGATCACAAGCAGGGAGGGAGCTCTCTAAAGGAGTATGGCAATGGGATCGTACCTTATGATATTCAAACAGAGAGACAGATTGAAGTAAGACAGAGAGGGTTAGACCAACAAATCAGATCAATATTTGCCTTTTATTAAAAATCAGATATGGGCCAGTCAGTGTTGTCCACCCTTACGATATGGATGAAAGACAGTTTGTTTGATTACATATTTATTGTATTATTGATCAGTACTAAAGTGGTTGCCCATGGGAAGCCCTGAACCTGAATTGATTCTAATGCAATGTTTTGGTTGGATTCCACACAAGTATGAATTAATATGTGAATTAATGAATAATCTATTATTATTATTATTTAGTTTTTTATGTTAAAATCATTATCCTGGGTTGTTTTAAAAAATATATTTTTGGCATTTCACATTTTCATATATTGAATATCAGCATAAAATATCAACTACCAGCAGTGTTACATTTCAACATGGTACCGGCTGTTAAACACCCCTATCGGTCAAATCTTTCTAGATAGCTCATGACATTTAGAGCAAGACAGAGAAAGACAGGAAGCAAGAGGGGGGAAAATCAAGAGAGAGAGAGAAAGAAAGAAAGAAGAGAGAGAGAGAGAGAGAGAGTGAAACAGAGCAGAGAGAGAGAGAGAGACAGAAAGAGAGAGATTGCTCAGGGGGAAACCAGGCTGGTGAAGGAGAACCAAGGAGAGGTCGATCCAGGGTCGGTCGAGGCTGTGGAGGCCCGGCGGCCATGGATCCCTCTCTAGGAGGACAGACACTGATAAGGCCCAGGTAGCTCATACAGTCCCAGGGTTTAGGAGGGCACACAGATAACAGCTTGCTGATAGTACGGACCAACTCAGCCGGACCACAGATAAGAAGCAAGGACTTGTTGCCCTCGCCACAAACAGGACTTCTAATTTTTACAGCACTTGCACTGTACTGTGTTTTCAGCAGTACAATTTCTAGCGTTTTTTGTGTTTGTGTTTACCAATCCTCCAGTAGGCTGATTTTTTTTGGTAATCCCTAGGTCATCCTGAGATCATGTTCTATTGCTGTTACTTTGCCCACCCTCATAATGTTGTAATGCATAATTGTTCATACTTTGATTCATGCATTTCTTCAGAATGTGTGTTTGTTTGCCAATATATCGGGATGATATTGGTCTTAAGAATTGGAGATCAGCCAGTCACATTATTATTTCTTGGTTTAAATGGAGAATTTTAGTGTCCCGTGGTGTAAATTATGTTTCAGAGGATTTTTTTCAAAAATGAAATATGAAAAGGGTAAAACACTGAATACTTACAATTTTTCGGGATGAACATGGTCAAATTTAAAGATATTGAATATATCATATATATATATATGATATATTCAGCTATCAGCCGCTTCAATCCAAGAATATCGGTCTGGATATCGGCCCTAAAAAACCCACATCAGTTGAACCCTAATTTACACTACACCAGTGTGTGTATTATGTAATACACACAGCTGTGCATGGTGTACACTTCTACCCAGAGGTGTGATGAACCTGAGCTGTGCTCTTTTACCTTTCCCTTATGTTGTGCATCAGCCAAAACAGAGCAGTCAAACCTCCATATGGAGCCCCAAGGACAAGAGACATTAGGTAGGAAATGTTTCATTTTGGAGGAAACACGCTCATTCTCTGATCTTCCCCATTTGGCATTCATCTCACTCTGTGCGCCCCTCCTACCAGCTCTGCTCCTGTCTTTTGAAGTTAACCCAGGCTGCCGACTGCCTTGTTAGCTTAATAGTTTGGATATGCAATTTGGGAGTGATTTATCACTGGCCACTAAAAAACCCTTCTTACGCACTTATGCTTTTTGTTGATTTATTTTTTTCTCTCCATGGCAGATCGCATAACTCATGGTGAGTTCAGAGGAGGCTGTGCTCTTGTCCTCACATTTACGCCAAATACAGTATCGCCTGTTTTGAGAGTGTTGAGGTAGAGCTCTGCTCCCATTCCACTCAGTGTCAGCTAAATTATAGCACAGCAGAAAGTCTTCGTGAAAGAAGATGAAAGAAGATGAAATGTTCATGCACCTACAATCTGAAAATTAATGCATTTTAAAAGGTTAGTTCAAGAGGCTGAGGCTGGGATAGTTGTGTAATGAATAAATGATAAATGAGTTTCCAAATAATATCAGGTTAGAGGAGCAGACCAGAGGAGCAGACCAGAAGTTGGCCAGTTTGAAGTTTGACTGGTTGTACTGGGACGCTCCCAGGCGTGAATGTGAAAACAAGGCATTGCTGAAGAACATGCTCTGTTGACTTTCCCAGGATAAAGAAAGGTTCAAATGCATATAGCACACACACACACACACACACAAACATATACCGTATATAAATGAATACACTAAATCTCTCCTCGCTCTGTGTGCATGTGTGTCTTTATGGCTGAATCCATTATGTATTTAAGAGTGATGAATTATATATCATATAGAATAGTTTTACAGGACTAGTTACATCTGCTCCATAATTTACTGTGGGCAAAGGTGTTTGGGGAGGCCAGTCACGCAACGAGCAAACTGTTCAAACACTCAACGCCGTTCCATTTAGTACACCAACTATCCATTTGTCCAAAGTTGACTCTCGACGGCGAGTTAACTGTGTTGCCACGTGTGTGTTTCCACATCTGCCGGTTAAGTTCCTCTGTAATGCGTCTCATTCATTTTCCATTGAAGTTCACGTTTTCTTTTCTTAAAGGTCCTTAATTCAACTTACAGTACAACTTCTGTGTGAACTCTTTCCATCTATCCAGCTATCATCCATTCATCCATCCATCCATTAACTAACACACACACACACACACACACACACACACAACATTGCACTAATCCATGCATCCATCAACCCATCCATCCAGAGGGTGGTGGTGGTCTGTATCTTTTTGTGAGGAAACATAGAGAAAGAAAAGATATTGCATTGTTGCTTGCTTGCATGTGTGTGTGTGTGTGTGTTAGGTGTGTCTTTAGGTGTGTGTGTGTGTGTGTGTGCTCGCTCCTGCTACCCCTGGCTTGTCAGACCTCCCCCCTCTGTTCTCTCCAAGGCTCCGCCCCCGCTGTTCCTGCATCGGGGAGGACGAACTGATATCAATAATGCTACAAACCCCTGCGGATATCCCATGCACTCCATTATTGATGACACTGAGTTCCCCCATCAACCAATATATTACGCCAAAGTGTCTGATACAAATTCAGGTGGCAAAAACTTTTTAGGGGCACACCTGTGGAGAAAAGAACAGGACGTGTGTGTGGGTGTGTTGGTGGGGGGTGAGGGGGGGGGGCATCCATTTGACAGCCTTGAGGAACAATTCTGGATGCACAAGTGCTGTCGGGTTCAGCAGATGCCGAGTGTAACCGCCTCGTTTCATGCTTTCCCAATTTTCTCATCTGGAGATTTGTTTTGCCCGCCACGTCTTCCAATCAAATCAGACAAAGCGGCAAAAGAGAGAACCACTTTAAGTGCAACATCCAATTCTATAATGAATGTCAAAGGGATGTATGTTACTTCAATATTTGATTTTCGGCGTGGGCAATTTTAGGATCTGCTCACCGATGTCCATCTGTGTCCATCTGGGGATCGATAACACAAAGATATAGAAGTGTAGCCGTCAATGGGCACGTAGGCCCAATTATTTAGTGCTTTTTTTTATAGGAACAACTCAGTGGGGAGCCATATAGAAAACCTCGGGGTGCTATCTGTCTCAGTCACTGGCCAGACACATTCGTTGTGCAGTATCTTGAAACAATTAGACCGCAGTTAAACAGCCTCCACCTCTCCTCACTCCTTCGCTCGCCTCCCCGGACCTCGTCGCCCTATATCATCACTCTCACCGTTTTTCTTACTAATTCCAGGTTTCTTTCCATTTCTTCTTTTTCTCACATCTTTCATGCTAAACTCTCTCTATCCATCTCTTCCTCCAGCTCGCTCACACTCTCGTCTCGTTCTCTCCTGAGTCACCTTCACTCCTCCTCCTCCTCCTCCTCCTCCTCCTCCTCTGCTGTGTTTTATGGCTAAAAGCTGTTATTCCGCTCGGCTGCAGCCCGACTCCTCTCTGTAATATTTCATTCATCAGAACAATTAAAGCGGAACATTGGTTTCCAGGGTGATAATTAGGGTTTGATGAGTGAACCTGAACGCCACCAGGACAAGACAGCTTGATTACTCTCATTTGCCGGTCTCTGTGCTATTCCAGGGTTATTATCCATTGTCTTGTCAAGCAAATAGAGGAAGAAAACAGCCATGAAATGGAGGGAGATGAATACTGGAGGGATAGAGAGATGGAGAGAGATGCGTGGAGGTAGAGAGAGTCATGGGAGAGAGTTTGCTGGAGAGGAGTGGCTTGTAATGGGAGTAGGTCTTTCGGATGCCGATACACCACATTAACTCTGTCTCCTGCTGCGTTTCAGTAAAACACCCACGGCATCTCTAACCCTGTGTCCTGCACCGGGAAATAGTCTCTCCAACTTATTACCACACTTTTAAACCCATTTTCCACCGGTGTGTCCTGCAATTATGGTTATGGTTTGTGTGAACAGGTTATGTTTTTGGTTCTCCAGGAATGCCCACACAGCTGTTTAGTTTCATTTTTGAAACGGTGCCTACCACCCCCCCCTCCCCCAAACGGGTCAAGGGGCAATTCAGCAACATTATTCGTGATAAGCCGTGGGATTGTCAGACCTGATCAAGTTATTTCTAGAATGTTCTATATTACCATAGAAACATTGATGCCAGTAAACTAAATAGCTCTCTTTGCAAAACTTATTTTAAAAAAAATATATATAATAATAAAATAATAAAAAATAAATCATACAAAATATATTAATAAATAAAAAAAACTAACCAATACTTTGCCAGTAGATTCAAAGAACTATATCTTTTTACCCTGTAGTTGTCAGATAAGCATTGTGTACACATGCTCTTGAAGTAGCAACGGTATGTTACACTGGTAACCAGTGATAACAAAGGGATTAATTAACTGAATGCGTGTTCATTTTATGTTTGTGTTTGATAAGTACATATTTATGTAATGGTGATTCATCTAGCCAAGGTTTTTCACATTGCATATTCCTGTTTTAATACATGATTGTATTAAAACACAACAAAATGTCACCATGGTGGACAAACAGATCCAAACTTGTAATATGGAACAGACCTCTGCTTAGTAATTTAGCCCAAGAGAGTCCTTGTTGGATCAACTATGGCAACGTGAGAGCTGTTATATAACATAACAAGCTATGACTGTCTTGCTGTTCTGTCATTGTTGCCCATGTTTTCACCTCAAAACATGGACAACAATGCACATTGCAGTACTGCAGAAGCCACCGTTTGTGTGTTGCCATGCATGTGTGCATGCTTGCGTCCAGGTGTGTGTGTGTGTGTGTGTGTTTGTATGTGTGCCAGAATTGTCTGTCCCAGGTTAATTCCCTCAATTTATTCCCTCAGAAGAATCAACCAAGCAATCAATCCCACATTACCTATTCAAGGTCACAACCTGGGAGGATCAACCAATGAAAGAGCTATTTGATCTTGACCTCCTGAAAACCGACCAGGGCTCTGTGTGTGTGTGTGTGTGTGTGTGTGTGTGCGTGTGTGTTTCGCCGTGTGCAGTTTATGCATGGATATTTTCATGTACATTTGTGCGCACACACATGTTGTATCAGTCTATACGTATACTTTTATACAAAGAGTCCCGGTATTGACTTTACCTGTGTGTGTGTGTGTGTGTGTGTGTGTGTGTGAGACTGTTTCTGTAGTGGGAATGACCCAGATGCCTGTGAAGTTTGCATTAGTTCGACAGTTGAGCAGCTGTCAGCCTTTTTTCTGGATGTAAATGTTGTTGACCTTCTGGAGGAGCTGCTTCTCACAGTGTGGAGCGCTAGAATAATGGCCGTCTGATGTTTGGCAGCTAGCGCTGACCTCACTTTGCACACACAAAACAGCTTTTCCACCAAGTGGAAGCAAATTGCTTCTAGTCGTTCTTTTTTAAGGCAACCTAGTGACATTTCATGGGGCCAAGGCGCGTACATCTCAATAGTAATCACCTCAAACCTGCGACGCTCCATTTGCTTAACGATTAAACGCAGAGAGGAGGCCGAAAGAATTTGCTGCTAATTCGATGCTTTAATGAGCCCAGTAATTAGAGCTAAATGTTAATGAACAGTAGGGATTGCAATTCAGCACTCAGGCAGGGGTTTCCAGCTCAACCCGATGGGACGGGACTTCACCGAGCAGCCATGTTGTCCCCAGACAGATGAGAGGGACACTGAACTGTGGCAATAACAACAGGGAATGTATCCACTCTTCAGGACAAAGTTTCAACCTACAAGTTTTACCTGGGTGATCACACCGCCGCTTATTTTAGAGGTCGCTCTAAATGGCCTGAATTCTTACCAGAGTTGGCCAAGAATTTAACTTTTCAGTGTGTGACGGTGCACTAGCCAAAGTTGAACTCAAAGTGTAACTCAAATGGTTTCAAACTCAAACTAGGAAGCTGTAAATGTAAATTGTTCTTCCCTAAATATTTATTCCTGCAGAACTTGAGGTTGAAAAATACAATTGTATTTAAAATAGAATTGAATCTAAAAATAATTGAATAAATGTTTTAATTTTAATTTACAAATAAAACTGGATCTGGCTCAAACAGAGGACCCCCCCCCCCAATGATACACAATGATAATGGTGGTTCTGAAAAGGATAAAACTGATGGAGATGCTGAGTATAAAATGACAATGTGCAGACCTCCACTGGTATTAGTAATGCCACCCAGACAGCATTGACTGTAAGTGTTAACAGTAGCATGAATAGAAAGGGTGAGAGATGAAAGAGAAAGAAAAATAAACATTAAAAACAAATATATAGGAATGAGAGGGTGGTGGAATGGGAATGGGTGGTGGGAGGAAAAGAGGACAAGAAAGTGAGAGAGGTGATGTGTGGGTGTGTGTATGTGTGTGAGAGAGAGAGAGAGAGGGAGAGGTAGGTCGAGTGAGAGAGAGAAAGAGTGGTGTTCCCCTTGCAGCAGTCTGTCGGCTCGGCGTTCACGGTGGCTGAGCAGAGTGGAAGGCACAGCCGGCCCGCAGGGAGCACTTGGCACGCCATCAGCTCTGCACCGGGCACCCTCACCGCCCAGCCAGCACAGCCCAAACACACAAGCACCAGCGATCAAAACAACGGCAAACAAACACACACCAAACACACTGACAACACGTGGGGTTGTGGGGAGGGAGAGGGAGGGGCACGGGGGCACAGACGCAGGAGAACAGCGGTACTGTATGTGCTGCTGTGCTCCTGGTCAGCCATATTTATAGTTGGAGGAGGAAAGACCACTAAACCGTGTTCTTACTTGCCTGCAATTTTACTTACATACAAGTAAAAAAACAATTTAAAATGTAATTACCCAAAATAAAATGTATTGAGTTTAAAAAAAAAACAGAAATTATAAAAATACATTTCTGAAATTCATGTCATTATTTGATGTATGATGAAAAATAACTATATATTTCCATCCCCATTATCCAGTACCGTTACTACACTGGTGTTTCTGTTGCTAGGGAAGTGGCTAAACAACAACCAAGCCAATGCAAACCAATATTCCTGTTGCAGGATGAAATGTCTTTTTGGTTCATGTGAACTATCATCATGGAGAATACATTTGAGCATTTAAGGTCAGTTAGTTAACTTACCGTTTCCTCCACATGCTTGTGCAGGTTTGATGCAGATGTTAAGGCTACCTGTTCTGATGCAAAGCTTATGTATACTCTGTAATGTATGGTGGAAATGTGTCCACTTATTATAGCACAAGGAAATTTAGGAACTCAAACCAAAAAAATGCGTATTGCAACCCAAAACTATGAACATTGAAAGAGAGCTGAAATGTGCCATGCAAAGAAATCTGATTTAAATTAAAAAGCATAGCCTTTGCACACACATTTTATTTGAGGCAGCGCAATTAAATTTGACATTTTCATTGCTTTAAGCTCTGCAAATTAATTCCTCATGTGACTGCATGTCATCATTTATTGTTTGAACAGTCTTTGCATTCCTGGGCTTTGAGTTTGCATTTCATGAAAAGTATTAGGGGTGGGGCTTTGTAGTGTAGTGTGGGTCTGCAGCTCTTTTATTGGTCAGATCAAAGATTGAGTGACAGGCTTCCCAGTCAGTTCCCTGTACAGTGTGTACCAGAGAATTGGAGAGTCACATAACTGAGAGGTGAATTCACTTCCATTATCAACTTATTGAGTAAATACCGGCATATTTTTTACAATTAATTTATAAGAATTCATCCACATTTTAACTTTCATAGTCAACAAGCAGATAGTAACTGTCCCTTTACTATCACTTTCTGTGGAACAAAACTCCATCCTTTACTTCCATCCTTGTTTATAGTCTAGTGACATTTTCAGACCTCCTTCATTTTGTCTTCATCATATGTATATGCTTACAGTAAGCATTAGAGAATAGAAAATCATTACAGCATTACTAATGCATAAGGGAGCTCTTTTCACAAACTTACCACTAAGAGCAGAGAAATCAAGAGTGTACCAAGACCACTGCAAAAATAAAAAAAATCCATCTATCAAGTCATTTACAGACAATTCCACTTGTTTCCAATGCAAATCTACTTGTTTTAAGAATTTCCTTGAATCAAGAGTCAATTTCATTATACTAGATTTCAAGAGCATTTTGTTGTGTCATATTGAAGGATTTCATTATAAGAATCAGTAAATAAAAGAGATTTTAAGTGACATTTTTGAGTTAGATCCCCAGTAAATACTTGTTTCAGTTTCCAACCTCTCTTAAATTTGGGCTTGAAAAAGCTTTCTATCCACTACGAGACCTGTTTACAGAAAAATATAGGTAAAATGTAGGACATCTATGAAATCCCTGTAGCTAAAGCATAGGAATTTGATAAGGGAGAGAGGGCACTCTGAAAAATGGGCAGAATTATCCTTTAACTTTTGCACATTTGCTATAAAACTAGTTCTGAATTGAATTTTTGGTCTGAAATCTAGGCAAGTGAGTCTTTTCTATCGAGGTGGAATGGAAATACAACATAAAATTCCAATAGCAGGAAAATCAAGTTTGTAAAAGTATCAAACCCCTTTTCTCAGTTGAGCTAAACTGTCTCGCTGGCAGCGCTAGCTCAACATTTCATATCATATATTTTGAATACTTCAATTTAAAGTTATAGTCAGACAATTTAAATACTATATAATCTTTGAATTGAATGTTTTTTATAGTTGTTATATGACTTTTGGATGTATCTTTAGAGACAGCGAATCCATCTGCCAGCTCCAACTCCATATTTCTGAACATTACATCAGTGCCATATCCTGGAGAGTGAAATGGCATCCAGTGGAGAAGGGTAAAGACTCTCTTCCTCCTCTCTAGCCTCTTTAGAAATGAGTTGTATCCCTCTCAGTTTTCTTTCCCCTTTCTACTGAGTGCCAGTTGTCTGTGTGCCAGGAAAGCAAAATAAAAGGAGGCATAAATGGCAGCACCATCTGGAGTCCGCCCTGCTTTAGCAAGAGAGGTGGAGGGGACGATTTCCAGTTGATTTCAATCAGTTCCTTTACAGCACAGGAGCCACTCTATCAGCAGCCCCCAGGCGCCTCTTAGGACGCCTAAATATGCCAACAGAAAGGCCACCGGGAACCAAGTCCCCTATCACAGGTTCTCTCGGGACCCTGCTGATGACGGACAAACCAGGGCTATTTATTGCCTATGCTGCCTTGGTTCTGCTAACTAAAAAGAGCTGTTATTTCAAGGCTGACTTCACCTGCCTGGAGGGTGAGACAGCAACATCTCAGCGTGGGATGGGGGTCATTGAGTGATGGAGGAACAATTTGGATTTTTTGGTCTGGCTGTTGAAAAGATTGTAACTGTTTTACCACGCTGATTTTGACTTTGGGTAATAAGGATGTTAAACTTCGATTCACAGCTGGTCGTCTTTTTTTGATGATGTCAGATGTTCGGTCTAACAAAGAGGCCGCTCGACAGTGAGCGATATGGTTTCTTGGCTCAAGGACAGCCACCTTTGGCACTATTTAAAGCCTCTTTTTAACAAGCTACACGGTATAAAACCATTATCATAGCTTATAGCATATATCATCAAAAAACCATCTACCTATCGTCTAACCAGCTGTTCAAAAAACCATATGAGGGCCAAGTTCAAACCCCTGCTAAAATTACACTGTTGAAATTCCCACTTCTAGCAGCTGAATGCTTTTCAATGAACAGACAGAGACAAGATCCATTCATGTTTTTATATGGAGCTACTACCATACCATATATTGGTCTTTCATACAACTACGGGCTCGCAAAACTTCAAAGTTCCTGAGAAGTTTTTTTCAAGAGGTCTTTAAAGCAGCAGTCTCTCCAGCCTCTGGCCACCAGGAATCCAACCCCAGTCAACCATGATACACTAATTAATTAACAACTTCCTCTTTAATCTAATTAAACAGGTTGTCAGGAAGGGAGAGTCCAGCCTTGAGACTTTCATCACTCACCTTTTTTTGGATCCAACCCCACACAGTTTGACTTGTATATAATGAGACAGGTGTAGCCATTTTGATTGCTTCTTCTTCCCATTAATTAGCTGCAGCTAATTAGTTAAGATGAACACTAATCTGGGTACTGAAGCTCCTGATCCTCCAGAGTTGTGGGAAGTCACGTCGTAGTGTGAAAACGGTCCTTCTCTTTTCCAGGAGTTCGTAACCGAGCCGCCCGGCACCTCTCTCACACTAAGGCCTAATCAAATTTTCAAATGTCACTTTAAACAAAAGCCTTTTTGTCACGCGCGGGGTGGTGTAATAATACATTGGTCTATCTGAAGGCAGAAAGCACTGAATCAAATGTTGACATCTTTACCATAGTTTTTCTGCACTGTGTTATTGATACAAATTCAACTGACAGTGATAGTGTACAAGCATATATTATTCTTCCTCTGTCACAGAGACGCCACCAGAGGCTGTAATGGGTTATAAACACAGCTACTGTGTGCTTGTTCTGCATTATGTCTCGGTTTGTTTGTAATTGAAGGCAGAGGAAACTAATGAAGCTTTCTTGTGAGAGCGGGACTGACTGGCAATGGGACCAGAACAAATTAAATTCCAAGTTTCAACTCTGTTCCCAATTGGCAATTGATTTTGCAGCAAGTATTAAAATCAATATTACAAAACATAAAGCTGACAGGCACAACAACAACAGACACATTGATGCAGAATTTCAGGTAAGCAGACAAATCATCATCATCATAAAACCAGCTTGTCTACCTGCACCCTGGCCTATAAAAGTAGGAGATGGAGGGAAGGAAATTGAGCAGGAGAGGATGGAAGGCAAGGAGATGGAGGGAATGAGCAAAGAGGAGAAGAGAGAGAGGATGTGGAGAACAGGGAGGGACAAGATGGAAGACAAAAGGAAGAGGAGGTGGAGGAGGAAGTGGAGGAGGGGGAAGAAGGAGCAAAAGTATTATAGGAGGAAGAAGAGAAGGTGGGTAAGGATGGTCCGCTCGCATTCCTTGGCAAGTTCGAAAGTTTCTTCAGCATTAACGTAAGCTCTCCTCCACTTTCAAGAAGCCTTCAAAGCCTCTAATAGGGCCTTGGAGAGTTTGCCTGCGCCCACACACCAGTAGATGGTTCTAGACCTCCAGTAATAGTACCTCTTATTCACTTTCTCACTCTCTCACTGGCTAAACCTTAGTCTAAAAAAGTTAGAAGAATCAAATAACTTAAAAAAATATGATAATTATAATTAAAATCGGACTATATATATAGATAATTAACTTTTTTTCAAATGTAACTTTTAACTGTTATTTCTGCACAGTAACTGCAAAACTATGACATTGTTCTCAACAATACAAAATGGCTACTATATTAGCACTTATGAATTATATATTTCCCTCTTTGGATCTGATATGGGCTATTGAAGCCCTGCAGACTGAAGAGGAAAGGCCTTTTTTCCTTCATTAATAAATCAATATCTGAAGCAGTGGAAAACACACACACACACACACACACACACACACACACACACACGTAATTAAATGTACAGGACGCTATGTCCTTATACTTTAGGTCAGTACTATGGCCTATTTCTCAACAAAGTACAACAGTGTTCCCTGCTCGTTGTGCTGATTCAGTCCTTGGAGTCAAGAGGTGCTTCTGTTTTCTAAGATAAGACGGAAATACCACTTTGCCATCTATCGGGCCAATATTAGTCTTTTATTCAAAATCAGGTATTGGCCGGTCAGTGTCGTCCACTTCTGATATGATGCAGTTTGTTTGATTATGTATTTATTGTAGAATTGATCAATACTACACTGTTTGTCTGGGACGTTCTTAACATGAATACATTTAATGAAACATTATTATTAAGTCAAGTCATTTATTTGTTTAGACCTTAATCACAGTTACAGTCTCAAGGGGCTTCACAGTGCCAATGTTATGAAAACACTAAATGACAGTAGGACAAGGAAAAACTCCCACAAAGCCCTTTAGGAAAAATGTTAGAAACCTTGGGAGGGGCTACCCAGGACGGTCAGGCGTGCAATAGGTGCCAAGGGTGGGCAAGCAAAATTGAACATAAACAAAGTACACAGAAAACATAAACACAGTACATAGAACATAATATATTACTATTATTATCCTGCGTTTCAAAGGAGAGTTTTAGTGGCCCATGGTCAGGCAGTGCAGATTGGGCTGTCAATGATTATTGATACATTAATGTCTGTCTGTCTTTCCTAGTGTGACCCAGTCTGTCTGCATGGCATGGCACCAACTCTGCTGTGTCTGGTGGTGGTTAGGGTTAGAGTTGGGAAGGGGGTGGGGGGGTTGCCTAACATTCAAAACACGTGTGAGACCTGGCATGCCCTGCCGCAGCCTGGCATAACTGCACCCGCTCCGCTGTGTTAGAATTAGTTAAATGATCACAGGGGACACTGGATGACACAGACAGGTGGCTGCGTGTGTATGTTGGGGTGTGTGTGTGTGTGTGTGTGTGTGTGTGTGTGTGGGTGGGTGCGTGCACACTCTCTGTTTTCTGCCTCAGCTCAAAATAAGCATTCATAACTCCGACTTTCAAATAAATCTCATTAACATCGATCATGTCTCTTCATATTTCCACCATCACACAACTCTCTGAAAAGTTCTTCTGAGCCCTTCTTCTAGTTGCCCACTCCCAAGTGTCAGTGAGGTCAGAGTATGAAAGTCTCCATCTCCAGCCCTACTGTCATTAATCACGTAGCCATACCAGACCATCAGTCAAGATTAACGGCCCCATCCGGGCATATGGGATGGGCATCAATTAAAACTAGTGGAGCCCGATATTGTTTTATGGTATATTTACATTTTAAGGCTTGATTTAATTACGCTGGTTGCAGAGAGCCTCCGCAGTGGCCCTCCCTGCTTCCAGCCCCACACCTCACTTGCTGCCATTAATAAAAGGGGGGGTGAAGAATATGCTGGTACAGAACAGAGTGTGAAGGTTTGGTCAAGGTTGTTGGGTTCATGAAACAAGCAGAAAGATGGGATTGCTTCAACCTGGAAGCGTTCACGTTTTCAACTCATTTGGAAGCCCTTGGATACCGATAGCTAGCTCCATAGCAACAACTCATCAACAATGATCTGCAGCAGGTATTTCTAGTTAATAATAAGAGTTGATTGTGCAGAAGTTTACTAGTACGATTATAACTAGTAATTATTTTATTATCTTGGACTGTGGACTTGGGTAGATTCGTGGCAGCCATGTTTGACACCCTTCCGTTATTTGTACCATCAGGTGGGAGAAATTGATGGCTTCAAAAAGTTCCCATATGTCATAACCAGAATTACCACTAGGAGGTTGACGTGAAATTTTTTTCCCAGTCGGTAGTTCGTATATATCACTGTGGCCAAAGGCCCACAGTGATATTTTTTAACTGAAGCTCCCAATAGCCGATATTTGACAGCAATCCTCTCAACACTAAAACTCTCCATTAAATCCCAGGATGACAATAATAATAATAACACTGAAAATAACATAAATGATAATAATGTATTCATGCATACTTGAATCCAATAAAAATTAAAATTCAATTAAAATTAAAAATTAATTTGGGTTAAGGTAGACAACTGCTGCAGTATTGATACATTTTTATTTATTTGATAAAAGCCAATATCGGCCTGATATATTAGTCTAACCCTAGCAGATGAGTTCCACACCAGGCTGTGGAGGAGCAACAGCAGGGTGGACCTGGAGGTGAAGGTTCAGCAGCCAGAGACAGAGCAGCAGGCAGGTTCACCCCCTGAATTAACATGCTTCTTACTGTTCCACTGGATGAGGGTGGTCTGGTTCACCTCAGCACTTTGCATGTCCCATTGCCCAAGTGTAGTCCATCTTGTCAGGGTGCCCTTCCTCCCGGCCCCTTCTCCCTTCTCTTTGGATGCTTGTGGATGTGACACAACATGATGAGGAAAACCTTCACCAGGCGGCAGCAGTCTGGCCAACTGATCACGCAGTGCTGTTAATCCCAGACTGCACCACTTCAGGCTCTCCACACCAGGAGTTAAGACAACCTTTGTCTTTGGAGATCTGAAGTGTCCTGTTTTTGATTTGTCCTGGTGCCAGGTTGCAAACGTCACTCACTGTTGGTCATATGACAGCAGGCTGTTAAAGGTCAGGCTCATACCAGCCAGGCTGTCCACCCTGTCCATCCCAGAGCAACCAGAGTAGCAGAAGCCAGAGGAACAGAGGAAGGGGGCAGAGAAAAAGGTGACTGGCTTCCTAACAACTTGTACATTGAACCTTACCAGAGTACCATGCACACCTCCAAAGTCTTTGTAAACTGCAGGGAAAGGAAAAGTCCAAATTAGAAAGATAACAAAAGCATGTTACAATAATACATGAGAAGTCTGACAAGATGTGTCAAAGATAAAATACAAAAGAAACAGACATTTTGTGAATAAATACACCATTGCCAAATTCAGTGCAGGTCAGAAAGGTCTCTGTGGAGGCTTCGCTAACCGAGAGGAAGATGAGGAGGAGAAGAAGGCGGCGTCAAAGGATGAGGGGTCTTGACTCAAGGCAGTGACAGACGATACTATAACAGAAGTGGGTGGCTAAAGTTACACAGATACAGATATGGAAATAACGAGCAGAAATTTTCCCAAAATGCAAAGTTAAGAGGCGTTTGATCTCTGACATGCAGTTGTTGTTGTTTTTTTTATAAATTGCAATGTCTCAAGTTTGAGAATAAAGAGTCAGTTTAGTTATCAAGCACAATAAATGTATGGTATATTGTCTTGAGTCTGAAGTACACAGGGTTGCATTACCGTGAGAATGTGAAAAAATAATAATTATAATATAATAATAATAAATAGCATGGTAATATAATTAATATAATAATTTAGTGGGGTGAGGGGTCAGGTTACATTAGGTTACACTTGGTTAGACTGGGTTAGGTTAGGGTTAGGTTATTAAGATAATTGGCCAATTAACATTTTTGGTCATCCTCTGGCTTGAATAAAACATGAGAAAATAAATGAATGTTGTTGCCATTATCCAAAATACCTACTACTACATTGTACAATATGTGTATTCTACCTTCACATATAGGTCATGCCATTTATTTTGCTTAAGGTCAAATCCCAATTGAAGCAAAGTGTGAAACCCATTCCCCAACATTTGTTGTCTTTTTTCTGTACGGGAGCAATCTGTGGGCAATAGAGGGAAAATACAAATCAACTGTTATCTTATGATACATTATGGCTATAATACAATGGTTAATAATACAATACTGGCTGTGAAGTTTTCTCTAAAAGAGTATAAGCAACATACATAAGAATAAAATAGGCAGAAAGCTAAAAAGATGGCTGGCTCTGCCTTTGGTTACCACAGTCACAGCAATCAATTTCCCTGTCAGTGTGCCTGGACAGTCGGAGTATATACATTCTAAACAAAAGGGGTTGTACTGTATAGCATAAGAAAATGATTAACCAGACTATTATCATAGAAGATCCCTTTTTGTTACTGTATCAGTTTACAGATACATCAGGCCATTTAAAAAAAAAAAAAAACTACCTCCAATATGGTGGATATGATGTAGTTTGTTTGATTACATATTTATTGTAGAATTGATCAATACTGCACTGGTTGTCTATGGGAATACCTTCACCTGAATTGTTTTTAATGCAATGAGTTTAATGATATATATATATATATATATATATAATTTTATTTAATTTAAGCATGTTGACTATTGCTACACAATATTGACTATTGGCAGTTTCAATCCACAGATATTGGTATTGGCTTTCAAAAACCCATGAAATGTTCCAGATCAGTAATAAATCATACCTTCTCACCTCCTTTATTCTGATTTGACCAGTTTTGTGAGTTTTGTGATTACTGTCCTGGAACCACTCTGGAGCCATTACCCTAACCAAAGAGCCCCTGTTGAACCCTGTTTTGTCTGTATGTGGTGCTGAGAGAATTGCTCAGTAAGTGTCCTCTGTGCCTGAGAAGCCGCTGTCCGTGGTGCTGAAACAGCGCTGCTGCATGCTCCTAGAGTGCAATGACTTTCTCCTGTTGGCCCACAGCATGCCGGGTCACTGGTTTTCCTCTGCTTTCCCTTAGGGAACTGGAGTGCGTGCCAGTGGCTCACCTCTTGATCGGTGCTGTGTCGGAGCATTGCATCCCAAAGCAACAATGTTCAAGTTTGTAGTAACTTATAATGTAATAACTGCACTTGTAATAAATGCATAGTTAAATCAAAACTCATGAAGTAATAAAGTACACACAATTCATACACATACTTTTTTGGTGGATAATGTAATAAGTTATTATGTTTAATATTAGTTATAAGATACCAAAATCAGCATTTTAATGGGTAACTGTCAGATTTATTTTGAGTACCATATTTGAGGCAATTATAAATGTACCCACATATGATTTTTATCTTATTATATTACAAGTTGAAGTTATTATATTTTTCTCCAACAAATTACTTTATAACGTAGTGACCAGCATAAAACCTTTTGAATTTCACATCATTATGGACGCTTTTTACATTATTAGATTTTAAACCATGCTTTAAATTACATTATGCTAGTTATTACACATGTGTAGTTATTACATTATGCTTTATGAGTTGGTACAAGGTATTTATCCTTTATATTTTTCCATGCAATTTCAGTTACTTATAATTATATAATGACCTTTTGTATGAGTGTTTTTATAAGTGTAGGGCAGTTAAAAACAATAATGATAATCTTTATTTATATAGCATTTTTCAAAACAAGGTTAAAAATGAAGCTTAGCCTAAGTTCAACCAGGAAGGCTACCTCCCCCATTCATATATTGTCATCAGGTACTAGCACGCCCCCAGCTCCGCATCGTCCAATCACCGTAGCCGACGCTCCTTTCTCCTCCCCTTCCTCCCTCTCCAGAAACCAATCACTAACCATTTCCCTCTATTTGTATCCCCTCAGCTGCTTCCCTGTTTCTGTCATTTCAGCTGCCTAAACCACACCAGACTGATGCACCACCTCTTCCCCCGCCACCACCAGCATCACGGCTCCGTCAGATATCCAGAAGGGTTAGATCTTCAGCCCGGGGGGTTCTCCTGTCTCCTTCCTGCCCCTGGGAGCTTCACCCTATCGCTGGATACCTCTTGGAGTCTACACCAGATCTATACTCATGCTCATTTCTCATGCTGTTAATAAATGTTTATAATTGTAAACCTAGCCTCTCGTGATTGAAACAAGGTTACACAACCAGGAAAGGTTACACATTGCTTCATAAGATTACTAAAACTTTAAGTAACAAATAAAACCAGAATAAAAACAGGATACAAACCATGGTTCAAGTAAAAGCAAGCTGTATAAGTGTGTTTTTAAAAGTGGGGGGGTTGTTGTTGTATGTGTACTGTAACACAAGAAAGGACAGATATATTTGATTATATATGCCATGGAGCAAGTGGTATCCATATATGCTGTGTGTGCATACTTGTGTGGGTTGAGGGGGGCTACACTATATCTGATACAGTTGACCGACCCATTGCGTTTCTTAAGTCAGCAGCTGTTTAAGTGATGGGGGGTTTATAGAGGGGGATGGAGGTGGGCGGAGGGGATGGAGGATGGCGTGCAGAAAGTGTCTCTCCACCAGGACAGAATTAGAGAGATGTGGGAGTATCCAGAGGACTAGACCTGATAGAGTCATCAGTGAAGAACGCCTCCCACACATAACCTTGACAACTCTGCTTCCTGCTCTCAAACTAAAGGCAGGATACACACTCTGCCCTTTCCTGTTTCAAACATCAATCTGACAGCTGTGTGTTTTAATACGTTTCTGTGTGTGTGTGTGTGTGTGTGTGTGTGTGTGTGTGTGTGTGTGTGTGTGTGTGTGTACTGTATGTCAACACCTTTATCTGTGAATGCGTGTGTACATGCATCAGTGTGTTTGTTTGTACGGTAAGTGAATGTGTACATGTCCATCTGTGTGTGTGTATTTTAGCATTTGTAGCTTTATGTGTCTACCTGTGTTTCTACAGGGTGTGTGTGTATATGTGCATGTGTGCATGTATTTTTTTCTGTGTGTGTGTGTGTGTGTGTGTGTGTGTGTTTGCATGCACACTTTAGTTTCTTGAACAATAGTCACTTGAACAGAATGAATGGGTTGATTTTCTGGATCCTTGCACAATGCAAAGCAAGAGGTTTCAGCATGCAGAGAATAGTCTTTATATTTGTGTTACTGATGGCAAATAAGACATAAGAAAACTGTTCTGCAGAACACAGAAAGTAATTTACTTAGCAAAAGCAAAAGGTTCTTCACTCAATCTATGATTTGACTTTTTTTTTAAGACCATAAAACTATACAGGCAGAAATGAGGTCGGAAAAAAGACAATATTAGAGACTGAAGGAAATGTTGTGGAGGAAAGAAAGGAGGTGCAGGGAGAGCATGACAAAGGAGGAGGTTAATATAAAAGAAGGGGCACTCAAGGTGGAGATAGATGGAGTGGATAAAAGGAGGAGATTCTGGAGGGAAGAAGAAATGGGAGATTGAGAGGAATTGGATCAACAAAGTGATGCGGGGAGAGGATGAAGAGATGGAAAAGCTAAGGGACCAATGTGGGTGGTATAGTGGAAAATGTGGGAAAGTATGAAGAGGCCAAGAGGATGGAGTGCAGAGATGGAGGTGGCAAAGTCAGAGAGAAGGATGCTGATGGAGGAGGGCGGTGTGGTGAGGTTGGTGAGGTAGAGGGGAGACCATGTATTAAGTCAATGGGATAATGATGTGTCAAAGCGTGACCAAGCTGTGAAAATGGGAAAATGTCTTTCATCATCACTAAAGTGTCCTCTCCCTGACCCCTGTAGGGCGAAAATTAAAATGGCGGGGACTCGATGGAAAAATAGTTTCAATTTACGTCTAAGTGGAGTAACATTGATTCTGGGATGAAAGCAGGGCCTGAAGGTTTACAGACACAGGAGGCCAGCCTCCCTCTCTCTCTCTCTCTCTCTCTCTCTCTCTCTCTCTCTCTCTCACACTTTCTGATAGAAAAGCAGATCATCGTGGCAACTATCATCTTTGTTTGGTTGTGTTGAATTCAGGCTGTTAATCAAGAGATCCTGAATTATTAAACCTGAATAGCTGCTCCAATATCCAAACCGGTGCTTAAATGGTTTAAAATCAGGTACATCCTGCAAAATAGTTTCCTGTTTCCTTGTCTCGCTCAATATTTACACTGAAAAGGCAGCACTCACACACCTCGCATTTAAGGGTAAAAAGCATCTCGATATTCTTTCATTCTTTTTCATGAGGATTTTTCCCCTAACATGCTGGTGTGGTTGTCTTATCTTTTCAGTATATTCTTTAAAATCGTCCTACACACCTAAAGAATCTCTGTAACGTGAAGAGTGTAGCATTTTTCTATGATTTCTTTGCACAATATTTTACCCATTTAAAGTAATAATCTGTGACATTGTCATATAAATTCCATATTTAGCTGTTATTGAGTGAAAATCTCATATCTCCAAACTTTTCATGAACCTGTGTTGTAGAATTTTCTAAACCCACAGAGGAGCATGCAAGTGTAAATGTAAAACCATGAAAATAACCAAAATTGTTGTTCACTTGGCAGCAACAATTTGCTCTTCTCAGGTCGATCCTTCCAAGGAAAAATGCTCTGGTGCGTTTTACGTTTCCTGCAGCACCAACAACAGTTTGTTTGGACTAAATCAAAGATGAACTGGGTAGTTACCGTGCCTGAACAGACAAAGAAAAGAGCGCCACCTACAGAAACTCAAACCTCATCGACAGAAAATCCAAGGAGAAAGACGTCACAGTTCTGGACACACTGTTTGATTGACAAAAGACACAACAGCAATGACCACGTAGCAGCAAAGATAAAAAGGATCCCGAAGATTACCACTTCAACACTGGAAACTGAGCATTGTAATCAGACCCAAGACCCATACATGAAATGCAATACCATGTATACTGTAGGCTATGGGGCTCTTGGGAGTCCTGGTTCAGTCCCTGAGCCCCATAGCGTGTTGTGTGTGCTGTAACCCAGCATGGAGGTTTAGCCCGTAGCGTGACCAGGCAGCACCTTGAGACCAAGGGTGAGAAGGTAAAAGAGGAGACAGCCCCAGGCATTCACACAAACACACACACAGCCTGCGACAGTTACACAGGTACAAAACAATATGAACACACACACAAACAAATCAAATGTACACAAACACACGCACACTTTACACTTTGTAATCCTTACAGTGTTGTGCTGCTGTAGAGATGGTCACTGTATACTGTGCATTATTTTGTCTAATTCTTGTGTGTTTTTTGAGTGAATATTTTTTTGAGTGAATCCTGATCAAAGGCTTGATCAGGATTTCTCAAACCAACCACCTCAGCCACAGAGGAAGTTCTTGCTTCTCACCTGGCATCTACAAGACACCACAGAACAGATAGAATGATACAGGTGACAGTTTTCCAGGTGATATCTTTTTATTATTTTTATTATTACACTTATTGAATATTGTCTTAAACTTGAACCACTGAAATGAGGATTTGGTTAAGGAAGCTTAGGACATACAAAATTTGATACAAAGGTTTAATAACACAATGGGCCCATGGTCCTCAAAGTGCGGCCCAAGGACCTCCAGGGATCCTTGAGGGGATTCCAGGGGTCCTTGAGGAGGATCCTTAGGGTCCAGCAAGATTGTGGAATAGTTTAATTTCACTATAATGCAATGCTCTAGAAATGATCCCAATTAGAGAATGTTTTAGAAGGTTTCACTTTTATCTCACCATGTACAGTGTAGACAGGTACATACGTTTCAATACTAAATTGAACAGAAACCTTCAGGGTCCCTGGGACTAAATCTTCCGTGGCCTAATGTATGCCTGTGACATGAACATTTTTGAGAACCCCTGGTATAAAGGGAAAATGTAATTGCCTGCTGGATCTCAGCCAACTTAGATTCCACACGTCACCTATGGATCCAGGTCCACTGGAGTGAGGAGATGGCGGCCAACATCTTGCAATACTCGTTACAACTATTAAACATGTAAATGTGGAGAAGTGTTCAGTAGCAAATCCCCACCCTTCAAACATTGCTCTATCTTCAGACATCCCCGATAGGGATCTTACACTCATCCCTGCAGCTAAACCTCCTACCCACAGAGAACTCCAAAGGGAACTTCACATTTATCAGAGGAGATTGAACATATGAGATTATTTCCATTATCCCACCGAGGGACCAAATATACCATTTACTGTAATGACCCTTCCTACTGGGATCCAAAGTTAAATATGGATTTGGAAAATGTACATGGCCTAATAGAACAGGATGTGTCCACTTTGAGGCAAAAACCTTTAAAGAAATTTAATTTAGGTCAACAAGAAATATGCATTAGTGACATTAGTTAAAAACAGAATATTATATTATTATTATTATTATTATTATTATTATTATTATACTATATGGAACCATTATCAGAAAAACACAAATGATTATGTGAAAAGACACAAATAAAAAAAATATTTTCAGTAGTCATTGATTCTGTATACACTAATATAGATACAACATTGGGTCACCAGGCAGTGGCTAACAGTATATCCTGAGTGTTTGCATTTTACAGTTACAATTGACTCATTTAGGTAGAAAATGTTCAGAGCCACAGCACAACATGACACATTGAACTGACTTAATGATGCTAGTGTTACCACCTTCCTATGTTGACATCTATTTTGCAGAATGGGAATGTTCAGCCTAGTAAATGTAAAAACACACTTTTGTTGATTAAAGGTAAGATAACCTGCCCTAACCCTAAATTACCCCCTTGTAGAAATGAGGACCAACAAAATGTCCTCACTTTCTAAACTTGTGAGGCCTTTTGGTCCTAATAAGAAAGACAAGACAAGAACACACACACATACACACAAACACTTCTTCACATACAGCAGGTGTAGCTAAAGCCATTGTTATTATTTAAGTCTTCATTACCCTTGTTAAGACGCCTGATCTGTTGTATTGCAGGGCTGAGAGAGGCAGTGTGATGAGAACACAGAGCTGTAATATGGATTGGCCTCAAACAGCAAGCTGTGCGAATGCACTCTTATATGCTCACACACACACACACACTGAGATGCTGCACACACACGAATGCTACAGAGAGAGAGAGAGAGAGAGAGAGAGAGAGAGAGTGCTGTGACACATATCGACGTTCGCTGGGCTGGAGACAGTATTGATTTCCCAGTCAGAGATCCAGAGACATGGCATACAGAGAGGGAGAGAGTGGGCATATTAATACACCACAGCCGGCTGCCTTCCAGGCCACATTACCACCTCTACAAACTACTTTCTGATGCAGTCCAAACCAAATTTCTTCAAACACAGTGGCCATCAATGGAACAGTACAATGAGGAATTTGATTTGATTCCAGAGTAAGGTACACTTACCAGACGGCTGTTTGGTCAATAATAAAAGGGCGGAAAATGTCTGGACAGCTTTTCTTTACTGCTCTACTGTAGTTCGAAAGACAGGGAAAAATACCTTGTCCCACTTTTTCTCTGCTGTGTGTGTGTGTGTGTGTGTCTGTGGTTACATATCTATCTAGGTATGTTCGTCTATGTTCACAAATTCGGATGTGACCATAGGCCTGTGTGTGTTGATAGCACGTTTGTCATATGATGGGAGATGTAGCACTCACCTTGGTCAAGTGCAGCGAGGTTAATGGCGGCCATATCAGCGGGTGGCTTGAAAAGCGTTTAGCAGCTATAATTGATGATGCAATTACTGTCCGGATAAAGCCGAAGTCTGTTTCCCCTCTAGTATTAGGCCTTAGGAGTCATACATCTTGCCGCAGGCCAGCCTCTCTTCCTCATTCCTCCACCCTGTCACCTCCCCTGTAGCCAAAACCATGCTACAGTATCTCCACAACGGTTTCAGCTCAACTGAAAGAGAGAATCCACGTCAGAAAGTTCCATAGAAATCTTTCAAATGAAATGGAATAAAAGGAAAGAAATATCTTGTAATTACTGTGGCTATAATAACAATAATAATCATTATTCATGTTTACTTGTGTGGAATCCAAACAAAATATGTATTAGAATTACTCCAGGTGAACCTATGTAGTATTTATCCATTATACAATAATCACAGCCATGATATCAGAGGTGGACGAGCTCATGTCCAGTTTTGGATGAGAGGCCAATATCGGCCCAATATATTGGAAAGCTGATATAATGGTCTACCCCCTCATTCTTAGCTACTCTCTTTCATCTGAATGATTATAATTACCCTTCTGCCCAGGTTCAACTTCCAGGTGAACCAGTCCAGTGATGGGTCAAGGCAAAGGTTTGGAAAGCCCACCCTTCACCTAATTAGAGCCTGGCAGGACCTCCCGGGCAGCTTCTGGTGGTAACCTGCGCCGTAAACACAACCTGTCCGTGAGAGAAGTGTGTGTGAGTGGCACTGAGTTCATTTCACACAGCAGGAGGGGACTTTTACTGTTATTACCGAGGGGCTGTTATGTAGACAGATGCCTTCTCTGCAGGAGGTATTCAGATGCGTAATACACACCCATACATGCCAGGGTGCACACTCATACACACCTAATTTTATAGGTATCTGCTCACACACACACACACACAAACAAATAAGTACGCACATATATACACAGTAGGGTTAGACCGATATATTGTTTTGCCAATATTGGCCTGCAATGAAACCTGCCCCGCCCTGCCGTACTGAGATGCTACCTCAATACTTAGTATGGGTTTTAATGGAGTTTGATTGTCCCATGATGTTGTTTCAGAGGCTTATCCACTCTGCCAAGAATAACATTCTGGGGGAAACACTAAATACTGCCAAATCATGTTTTGGCTTGAAAATGGTCAAATTGAAAAGAGATTCAATTTCACGAGGAATTGCTGGGTATGTTGGTAACATCTGAGTCTTAAGTTTAATTGACACTTTAACATCAAACAGCCAAACCAAACAGACTAAAATCATTACAGCTGAGCAGAAGCAGCCTGAAGTCACACTGAGTCATTTCAAAGACATGAAGAGCAAGAGAAATCAAACAGCTAGAGTTGTGTGTGGTGAATGAGGCCTGCCTGAAGCTTTGGCCGGTTAACCAACATCTGACACATGAGAGCCTCTACATTAAATAAAGAGTCTACTGCAAGAAATTGTAGGGATTGTAGTAATTTTTTTAAACAGGTCTTTGTTTTGAGGTTAAAAGAGTTGTTCAGACATACTTTCTCCCACTCCAGCAAAATTCTCTAAAGTAAGGTTTTTTTTTCAAGGGCAATCCAGAGGCAGCACAAAAGAATGTTGAATTTGATGGGTCCCAGCTCCACAAATCATTAGCAATTTATTTGATTTTACTGATTTTACTTATTTGTTGATTGCATTTATTTTGACAGGTACATTTTTGCACTTCGATAGGCCTATTAACTGACCATATTTGACTGATTAGTGTATTTATTGCTGTTATTGGTAATGGGTATATGTATCTTTGATGATAGACTATTTCCTATTTACAAGGTGTCAAGGCCCATAAATGACTTGTTGAAAGTTTCCTTTAGAAGCAATTACAATGAGACAACTTCAGCTTGAAGAAGAAATATTTAAATTATTCATGATGATCAACCATGGTTGGCTTGTGTACAGAGGATAAATATATGTATCCAGTCCATGTAATTTCAGTTTGGAGCGATCTCACATGGCAAGCTTGGAACCTGCACCCTGCTATTTTTCACTCATCACCTATATACAGTTGACTTTCAGTCAATTTGATGACCCCTTTGTCTGTTGTATTGATTTCATCAGTTCAACATCAGTTGATTTCATCAACACATCAACATTATCATTATAGTACATACTGGTTTAGTTGGTAGTTTCCTTATGATTCCAGGTTTTGCAGACACCCTGTAGACCGAGGTGCGGGTAGGAAGGGTAGAAGGGCTTGTGGGAGGAGCATTTGTTAATTGGTAAGCTTGTCAGCCTGTCGAAGTGTCACAAACCTTTCTTTTTTTTTAAAGGGCAGTGGGCAGTCCATTCACCTTTGGTATTTATTCCCCACAGTGACGCTGTCATCGAGCCGTGGTCTTCAACAGACAAATTCAGATATCAGTCAGTCCGGGCGAGACCCTTCATTCCTCTACACCTGTATTCTATCTATATAACGGCAAAAATCATTTTCTCCAAATAATGTATGTTCTTTATTGAGCAGTATCTAACGAATTAAAGGAATTAAATGTTGTATTATTGTGCAAATTTAACTTCACATTATCTTTATCTCATTTATCTTCACATTTTTCACACAACTCCCATAAAACTCTTCTCGTTTGCAAATTATTTTTTTATGTATAAGCAGTGCCAGAGAGGTGAGATCACATTCACATGAACTGATAATTGATGAAGTCTCAGTGTCATTGCCACAGGTGTGTGGTGGGACTGTACAGAAGCTTTACTTGTTATTCTTCATTTCATTTAATTTCATTCGTCACACAGACATTCGTCGCTAGCTGCTCATTTTTTAGAAGCTTAATTCTGTTTTAAGTTTTCGATTCCGATGCCTGCAGCACCGTTTGCTTATCATCTTTTAATTGTCTGTTTGTTGAGCTGTGAAATAACCGACAGACTGACAATGTGTTTGTCATTGGTCCGTCCTCACCTGTTAACAAGCATGTGTGTGTTTGTGTGTGTGTGCAGGTTGCTGTCTATATGCGATATATTTGTGTGTGAGTCTGTGCGTGCAAATGCATTAGTGTACATGTGGGCTTGTTTATGTGTATGAGTGCGTATGTGTAGGTTTATGTTGTGTGTGTGTGTATGTGTGTGTGTGTGTTAGAATGCACTGTGAGGGTTGAAAGGAGAGTCAAAGAGGACAAGAAGGAAGACATGTTGTTGTTGTTGTTGTTCCTTTGTGCTCCTCTCCTCAGAGACCTCTGAAATACAGTAGATCTATGTCTAGATTGTGACCCCCCCACACACCACCGCTAGGTTCCTTCAATTTAAAAAAAATGCAATGCAGATGTAAATGCAGAACTAGATAACTAAATGTCCACCTGCTGTCAAAGCCAATGAGTTGCTAAATCCACTGATTCCAACTATAAGACATACATTGATAAAAGGAAAACTTTCAGACGTGTGAAGATAGAAGTTGCCCGTATCTCAACAGGATGCGAACACTTCAAGTGTAGGAGGTTTAAAATTAAAACCTTTTCTCTACATCTAGAAGGCAATCAGATCACACAGCTGGGAAAGTGTTTCAACACATTTCCACACAACCAATCAACTCTATTCACACCCTGCTTGAGTTCATGGTCAGTGTTTAAAGTTAATTTCTAATGACGTTAGTGTGTGTGTGTGTGTGTGTGTGTGTGTGTGTGTGTGTGTGTGTGTGTAGACAGCAACCAACACAGTGAGAGTGAAGGAGAGAGTTTGCAAGTGAAGGTGAGGGCTGAAGGTTTAAACTGTTGCTTCATAAAACCTAAATTAAGTTGATAATTATGTGACATTTTCACCTAAATGTGATATATGTAATATATTCATGTTCATGAAAGTTTTTACCATTGCTGCTCTATAACAACTAGGAGAGGGTAGTGTTTTCATGGAAAACTCTTCTGGCACACTGGTAGTGTACCTGATATTACGTTTACAAACTGGGTTGTTACCATTAGCAGCGATAGCCACCATGACTGAACAGACAACGAATAGACTGGTACCTACAGAAACTCAAACTTCATCACCAGAAAATCAACGGCATAAGAAACAGATTCATCGCTCAGAGAAAGGACTGAGGAGTGATGCAGCTGTGTCTCTTTTTCCTTTGGCTATTGTTTATTAGCCGTAGTCTTCATTGAGTAACTGTATTATTGTGTTGGGCCAGTGCCTACATTGAGTTATTACCATCTCTGTAGACATGGTCACTCTTAGGAATCACAATAAAGGAAATTCCACCCTCAGATACTCTTACACTGTTATATAAACTCAAAAATGCACCGTGGTAAATCTGAAAACAAGGTTATTTTTCTTAGGTCCTGGAAGTGTGGACATTTTCTGACACGAAAAAAGTCAATAAACACGTGAAAACAAGCAAACAGTAAACGTGTTGTTCCCCGTGAGCGATGCACTCCCACTCTGGGGCAATCAGGAACAAATATGGCACCTTGTTTTTAACCTGTGATTATAATGCCTCCCTCGGGCCAATCAGTGTCATTTTGAAAATGCTGGAACACAAGGAAATGTGTCATTTGTGAAAGTAAATTTTAGCGAAGAGTGCTAGAATTTATAATTGATCATTTATTGGTTATTATTTTGTGACTGTATTGATACTATGCTGTCCCCTGTGACGGCCATGTAACAAGTGTGCTGTGAACATGTTCCTAAGTTTAGCATAACCAGCTAGTCAGGCCTTTTAAGGAAGTTAGAAATGTAACCTTGACTAGTCCACTTGTGCATGAAAATAGTCTATAGGATGAACCATATATGGTCTTAGCATGGAGGACCAATCATGCGAGACTTCTCTGTTTTCAAGGAAACTATAAAGACTTAGTGTAGTGTAGTGTAGTGAGTTGACTTTCAGTGAGAGGGCATAGAGAGATTTTGACTTTCTGTGTGACCTGTGTCTTCCTCTCTCCAATATATCTGTATACAATATATTTTTATACTTCAACCTGTCAGTGTTTTGTGTATTATTTCAAAGAGCTTCTGAGTGCTTCATAGGCAATTTTCCACGACACATTCCCCCCAAGTTTCATACAAATCCGATCAGCAGTGTCTGTGATATCGTGTGGGACGGACAAGCAAACAGTGAAGCCGCTTCTTTTAAACTTTTTAACACCGCCTTCTGTGATCGAACAAACACCCCCAGTCTTCTTCTCTCCGATGTATAAATTCAGCCTGTGAAAGTAGGCAGAGAGAACCAAAACACTTCATTTAAAAGTTGTGGATGTTGTTTTTCAAGGGACTGATTACCAAAGTGAAGCAGCCCTGGCCCTTTGGAACGAACGGTGCCCTCTAGCTATTACTTTTAATTCCCTCTCTTTATACGGTAGCATGCAGGGTGGGGAAATGGAAACGGCATGAATGGTAATGTTCCCTCACCATATGTCAGTCAGTCAGATTCTGCTACTGAAGTTGTGATGGATTCCCACTGTTAGACATGGAAGCATAATCAAAATGAAGTAACCAATTCTTCATATCAAAAGGAGGCTTTCCTCTCTTTCATTCTATCTCTCTCATTACTCACATAATTCTGTTACCTTGCACCAGGATGAGACATCAATTCCTCCGCCTGTGAGAATTGCAAATTAGCTTTGAGTTAGCTGTTGAGGAGATGGGAGGAGACAGGAGGGAGAGGCAGAGAAGAAGTAAGCTGATGAGTGTGTTGGAATTAGCCCTCACTCACAGTGGGAGAGAAACAATGTGGGGAAATGTGAGACATTTTCTGTGACAAATGGGGGTGTTTTGGTGTCATGAGTGACGATGGCGCGTGAGAGCAGCATGCTGTGTTGGCTTCAGTCCAGTGCGATTGGGTTCTCACTGCCCAGATTACAGCCAGGCAGAAATTAACATGCCACCGAACTGGAAACTAGAAAATGATGAGCAATGAGCTAAATATGGGGGAATAAGACCCACCAATCTGCTACACTTACAGAGATGTGACATGTGGATCGACGTGGTGCTCTTATTTTATCATATTGAAATCAAATGTTTGATTTTGATCCAAATGTTGTTTTAATGGCATTGCTGATATCCATTTTGTCAATAACTTATCAAATGTAAGTCTCATAAAAACTGGTCCAACGAACCCATCCTTTATCAGAGCAGCTCTGCCTCTATGTGCATGTTTCGTCAAATGCACCGCCTCCTTTTGATATTTGAGCATCATTTTTCCCTCATTCTCTTCCACAAAGGCCAGACGGGGACAGATTAAATTTCAAGCATAAATAAATATTGTGAAAAGGTCACCTTTCCATCTGTTATTTGTGCAACCTCTAAAAGTAATTACATACAGAATGGTGTCAGCAAAGCTGTTTGTGTGCTTTCAGACTGTTGTCTAAACAACATATCTCCCTGAACTCATTTCACATACACCTGAGGACTGTGCAGTGGTAAATGGATAAGGTAAACAAGAGTAAATAAATACTTTACTTGCACAGTGACATACAGGCTCATTGAAAAGTTATGAAATACAAATCATGATAAACATGTAGTTTGTTATGGTTTTACTGACTCTATTATGGATGCAGATACATTTCAACAATAGGGGCAGATTGTTTTCACATTTGTAATTTTCTATGTTACCATATTATTTGCAGTGAGAGAAAGAGACAGGGGCACAGCGTCACAATGTCATGAGAGGTTCTACTTTATGTCCGTCTAGCTACTGTTACGCAGATGTTTTATGAATAGCCCCGGATCTAAAAAAATATATATATATATATACATTCTTTTCAAAAATAAAAATAATAAAAAAATAGCCCGGGATCTATTCATCTGTCATTCCGATGCATTAAAACCCTAGAAAATAATATATCGTTGATCTAAAACGCAAGTACGTTTTGTTTTCCTCTGTGTGTCATTCAAGCAGCAGATCTACACACTACGCGCGCATTTTGTATGAGAGAGAGCGAGAGAGCGCGCACACCGGTTACAGGGCTTGTCATTGTTGGCACTTGGCTATCTAGCTATGGATATCATAAAGAAAAAGGACGAGGCACAGGTGAGGCTACAGGAGGTGGAGGATGTGTTATCTGCTGTAGCAGCAGATGAGTCAGTTCCTCCTGCTGCTGAAAAAATTAATAATAACGAAGTTGAATGAGAAAGCCAGCCTACACCTGACCGGAACCTTTTGGTAGAGCACAGTGTCTCACATCTTATACTCATTCTACTCTGAAATAACTTGAAAATGGTGCAATTGTCGGGTGAAAATCTAAAGATTTCTGGGCTGGGATAAGCCCCCAATGTTTCAAGATCCTAACGCCTCTGATAACAGTCATTCAAAATGGTCGGCCTTGATGTCTACCTCCATGTGCTTGGCTCACCATTGACTAAGAGAAGAACACATGATCATGAACACATGACTCTACGCTGGAGTCTCTGCTACCATCCCCAGCCAGGATTGAAAGGACAGAGAAACATGTGTGCCTAATACTATACCTGCTAACTCTAACACACAACAACAATTACCTCAGGTCTTTTTCTGGAAGCCTACTGTCAATACCAAGGTGGCATAACTGCACTGAAAAAATAGTGTTGTAACATGGAAAGCTCTTTACAGTGGCTCCATGGGCGGCATGTCCACACATTCATCTTCCTAAGTCTTTGGAATTAGACCTCATGAACTCATAGGCATTAACGCATGCATTATAAATGATGTAATAGGCCACATCTCCCCGGCAGCGCAGGATCGCGTGCTTGCCTCCTTTTAGTAGAGCCAACAGAAAGAGGTCAGACGTGACATCAGGGGGAAGGCGAGGGATGGCACTGAAGCGCCACACTGCACTTTAAAGAGAGAGAGAGAACTTTCTCTTGGGGCTGTTTTTAAAGGCCAGGTGGTTTTCTATGTTGTCTAACTTTAGATTCAGGTTACACTGGCTGTTCTGACCAGGAAATCATTTTCATGCCGTTCCATCATAAGATGTCTTGATGACTCTGCGCTGTACTTGTTCATCAGAAAAGCTCTCTGTTAAAATTGCATTTTGGTATCTGTTCTGAATCAATAGCATTGTCATGTCTTGGGCATTACTTACAAACAGAGTGCCTTTTCATCTGGTTGGATTAAAGGGGCACTAAGTAATCTAGGACTTTTATCGACCTCTATTGGCGACCAAGGGATTGCAACAACATCGACAGGCCTCTGGCAAAGCTTACGGGGCCTGTAAATAGGACAAATAATAATGTCACATTTTCACAATAGAGATGACTAAGCTAGGTAATTAGAGCAGAGATCCAACAGAAGAGGTAATATATCATGATGCAAAACTCTATAATAATCATACTGCTTTTACTTACACCTAGCAGAGGAGCAAGAGCTATCCAGGACATAGCGCAGTGGAGGCCCATGTTGACCTCAGCAACCACATGGTTCATCCTGTAGGCAATGGGTCAGTGACAATGTAGGACAAGACAGTCTCTCAAGGTAGTTTGCTCAAGTCTGTAGGCATTGGGGCAGGTGATCATGTCCTCCCTTGGAACAGAAGAAACACTGGCTGTAAGCACTCTTTCTCAAAGGTTTAATAAATAGATCAACGCCTGTAAATTAACTTTGCTTCATGGAGTGGTGTGATGGTGTTTTGACATTCCAGGATTGCAGTTTTAAAACCTGAACCATCTGTGCCAATGTCTTAGGTGGAGCAGCCTGTCATAAACTCTTTGTAGGGCCTCACAGCCGGGAGCCGTGAGGCTAATAACAGCATCGCAGTTAAAATTTACTGGGTTTCTCCTCACCAGAGTTCATTCTTCATTGATCAGAGTAAATCAACTCTCACCAAACCATAAAACATCATCTCACAGTGATGCCGCTAATGATCTGCCTCTGCAGACAAGGCCCACTTTCTGAAGTGTTGCTGCCATATCAAAGCCTTGCTGTCTGTCTCCTCTCCCTCCGTGGCCTCCTCACTCTTCATCTAATAATGGGAATTTACTGCAGGCGTTTTTTTTTTCCTGCTCACTTGGCGAGATAAACAGGCGATTGATGAATCAGGCGTAATGTGCAGGCTTACGGGCACAGACAGCACGCAGCCCACAGTAAATATGTGCAGACAGGATCGGATTTCGGCATTAGCACTGAGGAGATGCATTTATTTGCCTCTCACCCAGACTCATAACACCACTGAGCCTCAATTATCATGTCTGAGAGTAGCAGATAATACATGCAAACGGCACCACTCCCAACCATTACCACCACATATATATATAGTTTGCTTTTCACTCTGTCTGTCTGAAGCTGCACTTCACTGAACGATGCTTGTAACGTCTACAGTAGAGTGATTCTGTGTCTCTGTGTATTTGTGTTTGTTTGTGTGTACGTCTGCCTTGTCTGCCAGTACTCGGAGTAAATAGAAAGACTTTATGAAATCTCTTGCCTTCCCCTGCCCCCCTCTCCAGCCTAGTGTAATAGAGTAGTATGTTTCAAATATACTTTTTCCATTTCACCTTTCCTCCCCTCCTATGGAGCATTAGTAATGTATGAGGGTTAATAAGGTGCAGGCCACAGTGTCATCTGAAAAGACATAGAATAAGATGGAGGAAAAATAGCCACTTTTTTAACGTTTCAGCCCAGACAGTCTCCTCTGTGATACCTGAAGAACAACTTGCAGCCCCAAATATAACCCATAAACTATAGGGAGCACATTTTAGTTTTACCTGAGGCCACCAAAAATAATAATAATAATAATAATAAACTTTACTTGTATATCACTTTAAACAGAGTTTGTAGTATAATTTAACAATCAAATACAAGTAAGCATCTTACCCATGAAATAATTTACAAGTAAAAACAAGAACATGCCTCAAGGTATAAGAATAGAGGGTATAAACAATAAAATAGGATAAAAGACATCACATGAAAGCAATTCTATAAAAATAAGTTTTTAGAAGAAGATGACGGTGATTCTGATAAGCCTAAGGACCTCTTCACCTTTAGTCAGTAGTTGTTCCTCGGATGCCTGGTATCTCTGTATTGAAAGCTCCACCCGTAGAAGGCCCCGCTGGACCGACAGCCTAGCCGCAGTACAGTGCTCTCAGCCTGGGTACACCACCGGCCTCCTCCCCCTCCCTGCCACCCACTGGATGTCAGCTATGAATTGTGTTTTGATGTTTCTTCAGACCTACAATTGAGCTCCATTCTCAGCAGCCAAAACAGACATTTGTCGATTCATATGCATCAGGGCACTTTTTCTCTCCCTCCTCTTATCCACCGCCGCTCTCTCCTTGAGCTCTGTCTCTCCCAGTTTTAACTCCAGCGCTGCACTCAGTAACATCACTACAGTATGAGGAGATGAGTGGCCGTGAGCCGCCCCCCCCCGCTGTGAGTGGTGTCACATGTGATTACCATTATTTATAAAACTCACTCAGGCTCGGTGGCGTAGCCAGCCTCTCCCGGCCCTCCGCCCCGCACACTACAGTCAATATTTGCACGCAATCCTGAACTGTTGAGAGTTTCCATGGTGGCGGGAGCCTCCATTACATGAAATATTCAGGGCGCGCGGAGACTCCCGTGAGGCCCAGCGCAGGGTTTTTACTCCGATTTGATTATACGACATGATTTTTTCATGAACCATGACAGTCCTGTTGAATTAGAGTCAGCTCTGGATCTTTGTGATAGTCACGGAAGCCTGAGAGGAGGAGGAGGAGGAGTTGGACTCTCTGTCTTAGACTCTTCCTCTCTCTCTCGCTCTCTCTCTTCCTAAATTAGGGGAGGACAAAGTTAAGCAGAGAAAAAGTAGTACCCCTTATAAACAGAGGAGATATACATGACAGTGATGTGCTTGCTAATACATAATATCGTCATGTCATAGATAACACCTTGTGTCTTATCGCCACACCAAATGCCTAATTGCCTTTGCTCTGTGTTTTTTAGACGAGGGCTCAACAGATATGGGTTTTTGAAGGCCGATACCAGTCATTTTGCACTGAAGCTGCCAATAGCTGATATTTATATTCAATATATTTATAGCTGACCATTTCCATGCCAAAAACGTACAAAAATATTCAAGCTTTCAGTATTTCCCTCAGAGTTTTATTCTTGGCAGGACAGAAAAGCTAATAACTCTCAATGAACTCATTGAAATCATAATCTTAACTATAATAATCACAATGAAAAAAAACATTCATATTTGTCTGGAATCTGATCAAAATGTTGCATTATAATCAATTCAGCTGAATGGCCCCCCATAGACAACCAGTGCAGTATTGATCAATTATACAATAAATATGTAATCAAACAAACATCATCATATTCATCATATTGGAAGTGGATGATATTGAATTTTAGTACAAGGCCAATATCGGCCCCATATATTGGTCTAACCCTAGTTTACATTACCACCTATCCCCATGAACCCCATTTCCTACGTTAATACTCTAAATGTTATAGGCCTTCTTTATTTCTATGCCTATACTTCACGTTCTAGTCTATGTCTGTAATTATCTTTCTTATGACATACTGTATTTATTATGAAGTACTCCAGCACTAATTTTCTCCCATACCATTATAAAACCACAGTAATTACTGCTACCCTCTGCTCCCTAACAGGATATCAAGCACTGCTTGTTTGTTGAAATGGTCAGCCTGGAAGCCTTGAGTACATGAATACACAAAGGAGAGGAGAGGGAAAAGAGGAATGCATAATGAAGTAGTGGATGATAAAAGTGTCAGCATAGACAGTTATGGTATTATGAGCGTAAAATGATCATTAGGGGTTTCTAATGGTGGAATCAGTCATGCCACCTCAGACTGTCTTACGCAACACACAATCATAGCTTGTGTTAATGGAAGTTAACAATATTGCATTGTGTCTGTGTGAAGATTTTATGCCCCCGTAATGTTAATATATATTTTCTGTGTGTCTTGAAGCAGAAATGTACAGGCATAAGCATGTTTTAAATGATGGAACACTCAACGTAGACACATTGGGCCTCTTTCACGTATGATCAGATTTGTGTTCGTACAAACTTTTCTACGAATTCATCATTTTCAGTTCGTATCTGAATTTGTCTGTTGTTATGTGTTTGGAAACGTGGGAATATGTGTGTGTGGATATGTACCAAGGATAACAATATTCAACCCAGCTGATGCAAATGCATCTGATTCACATTTTATTTATTTTATTTTATTTTATACATTTTATTTATTTATTTGGTCAAATTCCGCTTGACAGACATAGCTATATGGCTTAGTGCTGAAGAGTTGCTGTGTTACTGTGTAAATCTAGTCCTGACTAGGACAGTCAAGGTCATTCTCAACACCTGTCTTTGGTCCAGTGCTCTGAATGATTGTCAGCCGAGTCCAACATTGTCGATTCTGCCTTTGGATTTACACCCATTCCTACACAGAGAGAGATACAGAGAGAGAGAGAGAGAGAGAGAGAGAGAGAGAGAGACAGGGAGAGGGTGGGAGAGAGAGGAAGAGAGCGACAGAGAGGGAGAGGAGAGAGAGGAGAGAGAGGAGATTATTGGCACCTGGCTTTAACAGACTGAATGTTGGCCTCCCAAACATTCCTGTTCATGTGTGTCCCAGCATGAAACGACATGATTGGTCGGGGCCCAGCAACGTGCACAGAATGACAGGAATGTATGTGTGTGCTACAGTGTGTGTGTATTTATGAGTGTATACCAATGCATGCACACTCACTTATATTGCAAACCACCCCTCTCCACCCCACCCAGCCACCCACCACCCAACACACATGCACACACATTGGCTCTGGCAGCACAGTGAGAATGGGACAGACAAAATGAGGACAAAACTTTCCTTTCCAATAGCTAACCTAATTGCTTTCCTCAGCTCTCTGTTGGTGACAATAGCTCACAATACTTTTCTATTACAATATAAATTATTATAGGCTAGAACTTGACTCTCCTTTTATTCATCCAAAATAGGAAACTTTAAACATCTGATGATTCTTAATTTCTTTTGTCATTAATTCTATAATCAAACTGTATTATCAGGCTTGTCTTTTTTTTATAATTATCGCAATATTATTTTAAATAATATCATATCGCAATGCAATTTGGGATTCTCATTAAATTACAAATAAATTAGAAGATAGACATTGTTATTCTCTCTCTGTTATTTTATGGGTCAAATGTGTGACGTTCAGTCATTCCTACCATAAGGCTAGTTAGGTAGGTAATAACAAACAGGTACAGGACAAATATATTGTTATATGTTATTTTGTTATTATATATTATATATGTTTAATAAAGAATCTGTTCTGGATGTTTTAAAACCCCAACAATACTCTTTGGAGTATTGTTTAATTTCCTTTCTTACTTCCCAGAATGTATTTATTCTTAGGTTGGCCTTGGAATGACTGACGTGAGATTTAGATCCTTAGATCTAGACTCCTTTATCTTTAATGAAAACAGAAAACAGTAGCAGTGCATCTTGTCTGAGAAAATGTCACATTGTGAAATGTGTGTAGCATTCTGTTTCCTACCTGTGATGTGATAATTTCCCTAACCTTTAACATTCCCTTTTATTGCTGTTTTTAGTGACAAGATCAGTTTAACATGAAGACGTCAGTGAATGTTTATTTCCTCTTGATATGATGGCTTATCTCTCTGCATTGCACTTATAGGGAAATACAACTCAATTTAATTAAAATGTCCATCCATGACAGTCTACTCTATTTTCGCCCAATACATCATATCAAATGTAATGTATGTCTTCATTAATGTAAATCTGTAGGGAAAACAGCCAACTTAATACCAAACAATGACAGGACAGGCCTACTTCTATGCGAAATAACCCAGCTGTGTTGTGGTAGTTTGGGATGCTACCGTACTGCTCAGGAGGAGGCATACTGACACCTAATTAGGTAGTTTGGCTGATAGTTGAATATGATCTACAGACCTAATTTAGCTGTGGTTACAGTATTATACTGGCGTGTACCCATACTTTCATCATGGATAGTAGGGGAGACTGGGGACGGTTGCAACACTTTTTGCATTTCTCTCCTTTACTTAGAGACTATTTGGACTAGACCAACCAAATTTGTGTATATATTAAACTTACATCTGTCTGCTAATTACCCATTCCATTTAAAGATGATTACATATGACATATCGTTCACAATATTTATTTGAATGGAAGAAGTCAGATGTTGCAACTGACCCCAACCCTGGGGACATTTGCAACACAATCAGGGATGGTTGCAACATGTTAAAAATAGATTACATTTCACTAATTAACTTTTGCTTTTTGTCTCAATGAGCATAGTATTCTGAAAATATGTTTGTTTTACAATAATATTATAGTATTATTTATTTATCCAGTACCCTGCACTCGGAATTTGTATTTGGGTGAACTATCATTTTATGTACCCCACAATGACTTGTTTATGTTGAAAAATACTGTTGTGAGATCTGTTTTGATATGGCTGCTTAGCTTGGGGACCCCAACCCTATCAGCCATGAAAGAACATCATGTGCTAGCTAGACACACTGACCTTGACACATGCTAACCACGTCACTTAGAAGTCAACAAAACAATGATTCAAACTAAGTTTTGATTAATTCATACAAAAGGTCAGGACAGTATGACAAAAATACAGCTCATGAAAAAAACTACTTTCATACCTCCAAAACACATTTTTTTCAATAAATGTAGCAGCAGATGTTGAATGTATCTTCTGTCTTCCTGGTGGGGGGAGGGTCTAACTGAGCATGTGCAGTATGAGTGTCATCACTCTAGTATGTTTCTGATTGGAGGAATACGACTTGCAACCGTCCCTTGTTGCAACCTGTCCCCAGTCTCCCCTATGCTGTCAGGAGCTGCTTGAGGTCACCTAGACTGGAAAGCTCCTTAGTGGATCTAGATTGCTGGTCTGGACACTGTGTTCCTGAAGGCTCTGCACCAGGCTGCAGCCACTTGGACCTCATTCAATAATAAAACTCTTTGAGGCTCCAAACGTTTGCTCAGCAAATTCAAAGCTCTTAAAGAGGCTCCAAAACTCTCTGCAGATGGAGCAATATGATGAACTTGGATGGGAGGCAAAAAATAAACAGACATTTTGCACTATTATATGCGGTAAAGGGACTCTGAGGTAATGCAGTCAAGCTGAATAGTTAACCGTGTTTCACAGTAGAAGAGGCTCATGGTTGAGTTGTTATGTAATGGGAGAAAGTCATTAGACTATTAAAACACAGATTAAGAAAATACCTTTTCCATTTTCATGTTAAATATGTAACATCTAATATTTTGTATGTGTAACTTCATGTGGCAGTAAAGATTCATGAACTTTGTGAAATAATTTACATGCCATTTTCATTTCATGCAAGTGCTGTTTAATTCATCGGAGTTTACAAGTGTCTGTAGTTCAGAGTTTAATATCTTGGTTATTGGGTAACAATGCAATTTTAGAATTAACACAATATTCTGCTATTCTTAGCATAATGTAATACACAGGCCCAAACTGCTAATAATGATTCTTCTTATTACTATTCTTATGTCTGTAGTGAAATACATCCCGACATGATGCATGTGTGACATGCCAATATTAACTGATGATATCTTGGCACTGATGTATTGTTCAGTCCTAGTACCTTTTACAGAATATGACAGCTGACACCGCTGACTCCATTCTGCCCTGCTCAACTCTGCAGTGACCAACCTCGCTCCGTAAAATGAGAAAATACAATGTGAAATGTTTATCTCATGATCAACCATAATTAAAAAAAAATTAATATAAAATGATGAATTCTGTTCTCTGTGCTTGTTATCCTTTGTCTTTCTGCTCATTATAATTCGGAAAAAACTGATGAATAGAAAAATGAACTATCACAATTCTGAGCTTAATTTTGCAGAATGATGAAGAACAAATCTTAAAAACATTTGTCCACGGGACATACACTATGCAAGTTGCAGTTTGAAAACAAAGCTGGCAGTTCTTTTATCCAGAATGCCGCCCATCACAAATCTATGATTCTTCCTGACTCCTCTCATCATACTCATCCATGCAGACCTCCAATAAATCAATTTTGTCAGGAGAAAAGGTCAAGTTTGCATATTTGCCACCCTTAAGGAGGCAGACTTTCACTGTTTAATCTCAAACGCTGATGCTGAAGGAAACCTGATGCTATGGAACAAATCAAATCTGTTGCTTGAGAGTCCTGCTCTTCGTGAGGACTGGAGGGACAGACTGAGCAACAGTGTCTGATCATTTGACAACACTGTCAGTACAGGGTGGAGTGCTGTACAAATGGCAGATGCGATTATGCCTCTATGCCTCTTCAGTCTAGACTCTGCATGGCCTTGAGTGGATAAAGGCCAATTCAAATCCAAATTGATTGTTCGACATCCATTAACTCGTCAGACATTTAAAACTATGAGTACTGAACCGTGACAAAACAGGAAAAATCTATAATGTATTCACGTTCATGAAATTCATGGCAAATGCTCCATTTTACTACCTACTTCATAAAGCATAAACAGTAATATGTGGGGCGATAGTTTCAAAAGACTCTGTTATCACTACCTAATTGAAGTGGTAACAGCTTCATCGCTGCAGCCCCAGGGTGTGGAGAAATGGAGAATACAGATTGTGGTTATCTATTATGGTGCTAATTATAGGAATATGCCTTGGGCTCACCAACTGTCCATCCCACTACACGATCTGTAATCTAGTCCAAAACTTGAAAGCACATTACATGGTTAGGAGGATGCTGCACAGTGGATGTGGTACTCTCTGACTGTCACATCTCAGAACAAAAACAACCAAATTAGCTTTGGGATTAAATAAAAACGTTTATTTGGGTTCTTATTTTGCAGGATGTGCGTCTGTGTGAGGATGATTAAGGTGTGACAGCTGACAGAGAGCCAGACACGGGGAAAGTGAAGAGGTCTTAAATAAGGCAGCAGCTTTCTCAACAGCGATGCTTTCCTCCATACACTCTTCCCCTCCCTGAAAGGCTGCAATTACTATGTCTGCTGCTGTAATGCTAATGTGGAGAAAATAGCTCAGGCTAATTATTCACTATTTTGTTCAGTCAGTAAGACGGGAGAGAAAAGGGAAGCAGAGAAAGAAACAGTGAAATGGACAAAGGTATGCTGCAGGTTCAAATGTAGATAAATGAAATGTGCAACAACATTCCACTAGCTTCATGAAACGTATTTAATTCCTGCCCTCTTAGAAAGAGATCATCCACAGTCACGGAAATACTGAGCTAAGACTTCTGAGAAGATAATTGTATAGCTCCATATTAGACTTCAATATTCCTCTTTCTTTGTTTTCAGCCAGTACTTTTCTCTGATGGCTGGATGGGATATAGTTAAAAAAAACATCCTGGAGCTGAATCCTAGGAAACAGAAACTTATTTTATTTTCCTTTGTGTTTCCTTATTGTGTTTGCTGAAGGTTGATCTGTTTGAGTTATAGGATACTGTTGATTCAGAGAAATAGCAGGCCTCCACTCTGACTAGCGACCCTACAGTCAGCATCACACATATTACTGATGGCAGGTATTTTGATGGCTAGAGGGAAACTTTAAAAACCAACTGACATGCAGAAAGCATGCTTTCCTGACATCCTTCACTTGTTTGCTTATACAATATGAATCTTTATATTTGAATCTATGTTTTTTTGTATCTATCTACTGGGGTTAAATACATAGATCAATTTGCCGATGTTGGCCTTTCATTAAAGATCAGCCAGTCAGTGTCGTCCACCTCTGACATGATGGATAGGATGCAGTTTACTTGATTATTGTAGAATTGATCAATACTACTGGTTGTCTACGGGAAGACCTTAACCTGAAATGATTCTAATGCACATACATGAGTATGTTTTATTTTTGGTTTCAATGGAGAGTTTTAGTCTCCCATGATCTAAATGCTGTTTCAGAGGCTTTTCCACCTGAACAAGAGTAAAATTCTTGGGGGAAATAATTTAGAAATAATTTGATCTTTTTGTAATTTCTTGGCAGGAAAATGGTAAAATGTAAAGACAATGAATATCGGCGTTTGGGCAAGCAGCAGCTACCTGTATAGTAAACACATTGTTTGCTGCAGATTCATAGTTTTAGGAGTATCTTTGTATCTTTGTTAGGAGTAGGCTTTGCTGATGGGTTTTTGTAATTTTTGTCCTAAAACAGTTGTGGGTGTTATTTCTACACTCTTTCTTTTATATTCATGTCTTTATTGACCTTTATTTGCATTTTTCCAGCAATACTCAAGTTTGTTTTTCTCACATAAATTGGCTTTTCATGTTTTCTGTTTTATTTTGATGCTGATAAAATTAAGTAAAATGAACGGATTGAACCAAGACAATTTGTTACGAGGAAAACTCATCCTAGTGGTTTAATTAGAGCAGGAGTAAAGTCCTCTTATATAGTTTGATCATTGTAATCAACAGAGTTCTTCAAATGTTATCCAGAAATTATGTTACTGCTAGTAAGTAGTGCTCCCCTGGTGAGTGGCGTACTTAAGTGGCTTAAGATTTCATCTGGTCTAACATCTTGCTCCATTCTCAGCGTAAGTTATTCAGAAGTACTCAGTTTTCCTCTGATATAACATATATACGGTAGCAGACACAGCTCTTCAAGTCTGACTGCTTCTATCCAGTGATGTAGTGGTAAATACAGAGGTGGGTAAACTCTCATCTCTAATAGCAAACACCAATATAAACAAAAATGTATTGTATTTTCAGAAAACAAAAAAAAAATCAAATTGTGTTTTTTTTTCCCCTTAAAAGACCCTATCCTTATATAGCTTACATCGGTTTGATGCTATGTATTATGATGTATAATATAAATTCATGTCATAAAGATTTATGTCAGCTCTTTTCCACAAATAAAAAGGTGAGAAAACTGAGTATAGGTGGGTTTTCCCTCCACTACATCCTTGCTTCTATCCTGTCCCTTAAAGTGAGCTCAGGAGAGGAGCATCAGATAGAAATATCAAATATCTGCATTATTGTCAGACATATTATAAACTTTATGATACTGACAGTCAGTGGGAGAAGTGCAATATTTCAGATCCATGCTTTTAAAACTTTTCCGTTGTTTATTTTTTAAATATGTAGGTTTGGCATCATTAACCCTCTAATGAGAGTGATGACTATATGATACCTGTGAGTGTTTCTGTGCCTTAAGGTTGTTATGGCTCCTGTGTTTCCAGTGATGGGCAGAGGCAGCACATATGTACCATTCCATTATTTATCATGCTGCAGCACTCGGCCAACTAATAGCGAGGCTTCTGTCTCCACACACACACATGCATAGACACACTTGCATGCTGGCACTTGCTAGTATGTGCACGCTTGACCACAAACACTCACAACACTCATGGCACACACAAACACACACACACGCACACACACACTCACACCTGTCCATGACAGACTGGAGATTTCGCCTTGTCATTGTTTGCGCCCTTGACGCCATTGATTTAATTGAGTTGGATAGGTCCCTCTAATCCCCTGGGTTATTGGAATTTAACTTAAAAAAAAGGCTTGTGGAAATGCACAAGCATCCAAAAGGGACAAGAAACACACAAAATCCATGAAAGCCTACATCCTAAATGTACCACAGTATAGCAGACAGTGCTGATATAGAGTTATTGGTAAGGTCATCTTTTCCTGGTGATTTTATTCAACACACAAAGACAAAACTGATCATGGATCAGCACTATTTCTCTGTCATGTTTTGTGATTACAGATCCAGCAGCTCCAGCAAGCTACCATATTTATTTCTACCAAAAATGAAACCACCTAGAGCAGTGTTTAATTTATAAATCAGGAGGTCGCAGAGTGCTGAGAATGGGGCGATCCAGTGAACCAGCATGTCGAAAAGATTATTCCCTCAAAGCTCTTTTTCGTTCTGTGTATTTGAGTCAGGTTGAGTCATCCCAGAATCAGCAACTGCATTCACTGTAAAATATCACTTTGCACAAACTCATCTTAATGATCTTAACTATTTGGATGTATTTAAAATGTTCAATAATATATTAGATTAGAAGTTACAATGCTTGGTTTTTATAGGCGTGTCTTAATGCATTGAAATTACAACCCAGTAAGCTTTTCAGATATATCTTTCCCCTTTTTTAGTCAAATATAAAGGACAAAGACTGTGTGAGAAAGAAAGTATTAAATTGGTATCCAGTTTAATTAGTTCCACACTAACCACAACTACAATTTAGCTTTCAGTCCCATGTATGGGGACTACGGATTGTATCAACATGCTGTCCACATACAGTTAATAATTAATCAGCATTTCCAACCGCTATGTACCAGCATTTGTATTATTTCAAATAACTACATTAAATCAACTAAAATAGATACATCAACTAATGTAGGGAATGAATCAGAAAAACCTTCAAACAGGTCGGTAAGACTCGACATCAAGAGTTTTAATGAGAGGAAGTTTTTGCTGTGTGTGAGTCCCCTTTAATTTTCTACACTTTATGATCCTAAATAATGAACTTGGCATCAGTTGATTAAGTCAAGGCTAAAAACCCATTTATTCTCTTTATCATTTGACCAGCCTTGAGGGAGTGGCTCAGTCTCTTCTCAGAGTTAGACCACACAAGGCTAGACCAGTTCCTGCTGATGGATTCTAGCATCCTGCCTACATGTCCTATTCTCCTGGTCTACCTGCTCCTGTCCACTGACGCTGGTCATGTTTGTCTGTGTGAGTGAGAGTGTGTGTATGGGTGTGTGTGGGTGTGTCTCCTGTCTGTTCCAGGCTGCAGCTCGGCAGAGTTGGCGCCTGCGTGGTCCCCTAGTCCTATGATGACACTGACTGAGCTGCTGTTTGCTGTGATGCCCCACATCAGATCTGGATGTCCCACCCAAATAAACTTGTATGCATTGTGTAGACGCTGCTTGCCCCAACTCGGCATCTATTGCACGTCCGACCGTCCTGGTAGGGGGATCCCTCTCTGAGTAGCCCTTCCCGAGGTTTCTTCCATTTTTTCCTAAAAGGTTTTGTGGGAGTTTTTCCTTGTCCTCTGTGAGGGTCCAAGGCTGGGGGATGTCATGTACTAACCATTTATTGTTTAAATTGTTGGGCACTGTGAAGCCCTTAGAGACTGTAATAGTGATTAAGGGCTATACATATACATGTGATTTGTAAAAACAACTATGGCTCCAACACAGATTTTATATTTATGTCTAACACCGTCTCTGTCCAGCTGTCTGTAATGCTATAAATACGATGTTGACTGTAGTGCCACTTACAATTCTCTAATGAAGAACTATACATGCGGTACATTATTTTTTATACATTTTTTTATTGAGAACAATTTCGGGAAGGTTGGTGGTGGGGGGGGGTGCAAATGGGTGTAGGGGTGTATCAGGGGTTTGTGGGTTGCAAAGTGGTGTAGGGGTGTGTCAGTGGGTGGTGGGTTGCAAAGGGGTGTAGTGTGTTTGAGAGAGAGAGAGAGAGAGACAGAGAGAGCACAGATGTCACAGTGCTCAGGTTCTTCTCCTGAAGAAATTCAGGATTTCTTTCCTGCTGGAAGTGAGCTCGATCTTCTTCTCTTTCTTCTCCTCTTCCTTCTCTTTCTTCTCCCTCCTCAATGTTGGGGCCAGGGCACCGATGACTCTCCTCATCATGGAAGGCTTAGAGGTTTTAGCCAATCTCGGACTCATCTTCTTCTCCAGAGCTGCCTGCCTCACCTCCGTCACCCCAAGGAGTGGGCACTCCAGCTGCTGCTCAACCTCCGTCGGGCAGCCAAGAATCTAGTTTTGTCACTTGGCTGCTCCTGTTGAGCCAGTTGGGTGTCCAAACTCTTCTCCAGTTCTTTCTCCTCAAGGAGAGTTTTCTCCATCTCCTCTGCCTTTAGGAGAGCCTCCATTTCATGTATGTACTTCTTCAGCTGCTCTACCTCAATCTCAATCCCCAGGATCATGGCCTCAGTTCTGACAGCAGCTTGGGTGCTCAAGGCCTTGTGGAGAAGTTCTTTCAGCTCCTCACTTTCTTGGCGGAGGGCCTCCTTCTCCACCTCACAGGCCTTGAGTTGGATGGCCTGCTCCAGTACCTTATCCTGTGCTTCCTCCAGCTGGAAACTAGGATGTAAAAATAGCTTCCGCCCTTGCTCTAAAGCGTCCATCTGGTTTAGGAAAGCAGACAGCATCTCCTCTATGGATTCCAGGTCAGCTGTCTCTTTACTGTCTCCAGTTTGGATAAGGCTTTTCACATTATCCAGATGAGGCTTTATGTATTCCGCCAGGTTCTTCAAAAAGTCTTGCAGGATGTTTTTCTGGAAAGCCTTGGTGCCATGGGTATTGTTGTCCTGCTGGCCCTGACCCTTTCTTTGCCTTGTTCTCCTTTTCTAATAATGGGCATGAGAGATCATTGAGAGAGTGTGTGTGTGTTGCAAAGATTCAAAGATTCCATGGTCTATAGATTGTATTGTTTGATAAACATTTGCTAAAATAATGTATTGGGTGTATGAATATAATCAATTTCTGATAATATAAATATATATGTACACAATTTGTGCGAAAATGTCATATATCATCATTATGCCTAAAATATCCACAACTTCTAATACCCCTTGAGTTATGGAAAATGGTTTAGCCGAGACGGCTGTGTCATATCAGGAATTGAAAACCATAGAGCAGCAAGACTGAAAAATACATCAAATTTCCAGGAGTGCTGGAAGAGAAAGGAAAGCAAGGAAAGACAGTTAAAAAAATCACCAAGAAAGGTAAAGTTACAGTACAATCGAAGTCTTTAAATAGATGAGACATGCTGAGTCAAATCCAACAATTTCACACCTTCTGCAAAAAACAAACAAACAGAGAACAAAGAAAACAAAGAGCAATCCCATCACAAAATAAGACAAATACTCCACAGTCTGAAACAAACACAATATTATATGCAGAAGCCAAATAGCTGATAGTCTAATAAAAGTTTAATTGAACTTAGGCTAACTGATCTTTACAGCTGTACAATCTCTGCCCCATTCAGCAGCTATTGCTAACTTGCTATTGTGTCCATTTAAATGCCTCGTGTATAAACCGGAACCAGGTTAAATGCTTACTGACCAATATACAAAATTTCAATAAGTCAACTGCTAACCCACTGAACGAACAAAAAACTATTTTTTTTAATCAAAAGGCGGTGCTGCATATATGACTGAACAGTTTGTTCCCCTCTGATACAGCAAATGAGCTGTTAACCCATGCACTAGCAACTGAACTGCTGAACAAACTGAAGGAAACAAATCACTCACACTTGTCTTTTAACCAAAAGGTGGCACTGCCTACCCACCTGAACGGTTCATTCAGTCTAAATGAAAAATTGTATTTATACAGTAGCAACTGAACTGTTGAACAAACTGTATCATGCTTGCACCATGAAGTAACATGCTGCATGGGTGTCACATAATGACAACAATGAACGAATTAACTGATTTGACTCAGTCACTTTAAAGCATCAACTGAGTTATTGATTTGTGAATCGACCAATCACTAACAGAATTGAGGTCAGAACAGAATGGAAAGGTGCTGGATATCTTTATGCTAAGAATATCCTCTATTGGAATGTAAAAAAAATAATAATTATAATCTATTCAAATCCACTTAGTTTGGCAGATTGGAGTTACTCAAACATTTCAATTTTTTCATTTTTTTTTTTTATTTGTATTTTCACGAAGGTTCCTTCTTTGCCATTCCAGTTTGCCAGTTAGCCAACTTCGAAAAGCTGTGGTTCCTTGGCTCCGCCCATTGAGATTTAGCTCAGCCAATAAGGTTATTTCTGCCTCCCCAGCAGCTCTGCCTCTAATAAATGTTTGTAGAGCTAAAACTCCAATCTTCCTGTGTTTCCTTGACCAATATTTACAGTGGAAGTGATAAGTGAGAAATCATGTTTTATGTCACGTTAAGTGTTTATTCTTTTGTAGGGGGGTTATTTGTTTGAACTCCTTTGCATGAATGTATGAAATATGATAAAATATATTTAGAGTTATTTTGTGAGTTAAAAACTATGATAACAAGTGGAGGAAGACAGGAACCTCTCTGCCATAATGATCCCGATGATCCAGCACACTACAAGCATCTCGGGAATGCTATTTCCTGCAACTGTGTGGTGCCTGGAACTGTGTGCTTGGGAGAAGGGTTACCATCCGGTCTGTGAGACGAGCTCTTCAGAGAGGATTTAACAGCCGGTCTGTGAGGAGTTAACATCCAGTCTGTGAGACGAGCTCTTGGTTACAAATTTTGATTTGTAAGTGTCATCCAATTAACCCTTTGCTATCATATGAGGTTTCTTACATGATTTGTTTTTAACCATTTATTCTGATACTTGAACTCTGTTACATTATCAATTTAAGGATAATTTAATGCAAACATTTTACTCTGGTGTACGTTTGGGGTTCTTCCTTCACACAAGCATAGATTCAGACTTGCTTCTTGGTTGAACCATCTCTGTAGAGTTTGATTCCTAGAGGGAGCAAAATGCACTCATGATGATACTACTGTAAGGCGCTTTGGATAAAAGCGTCCATTTTTGCTCAGTACACAGCATTCACCTGCACTGCATGTCTCTCCATTACAGTGAAATAAAGACAAATGCTGTATCTGGTTAGTCAGAGGCCATTAGGACCAAGCTCTAGAAAGGCATGTCTGGCAGCGTGGTGCTCTCTCACCCTGTTTAGCCCCTATGATGGATAGGTCGTTTTATACACCATTAATCCATCCATTTGTCAATTACTAATGGAGATTTTGGGGTCGGGCCTGGGGTGGGGGCTGCTGTCAAGTGGCTGAATGCCACCTTGGATCACTGTTGACTTGTATTACAGGACCTGTCTTAAGAGAAAAACAGGGCACATTTAGTAATAATGATGTTCATTGCGTTTGGTGATTACGATCAAAGCTGTCATTTCCAGTGGTCTTGAATTCAGTGGGAATCCATTTTGTTGCTGTATTATCAGCATGAATGTCAGAGTACAGTGTGTTGTTTTGTTGTCTAACAAGTACTCACTGCAAGACAAGGACCTTGCTTATGACATTCTATTGAGTGAGCAAATTATACTGGATCTCTGCTTGAGAACAGCACAATTAGAGACCTTGAGCAACAGTAACAGATTTGTTCCCAGACACCTTTCAAAACACCTCTGTGAAAACGAAATGGGGAATTAGAAGGGACATTGTAATTAAGTGTATAATGTTGTACAGTGTTGCATTCAATTATCTGTTATGTTATCCCGTTCCGTCCATCTGAAGTGAAGTGCACAAGCAAGTGTGTTTTTATATCCTGCACAGTGATGAATAGTATCACATAATACATCTTACAATACACAGCAGTAAAAAAATAAAACTGCTGGTGTACCATTACAAGTGTTTATTTATTGCTGGTGATATAATATAATATAATATAATCAGATATCATCATTCTAAAACAGAAACAAACAAGTTCAATAAATAAATAAATAAATAAAGTTATTGTAAGAGTCGATCCATTAGGGTCAAGTAAATCTCTTCTTAAAAAACAAAGCATTGCAAGCAAGCATCTTTTAGCTAATGAACCAGTGTCTTCAGTTTCCTATATACTTCACAGACGAAGGTATCCCTTCCCTTTCTGGGTAATTCTTAAACAATTCTACAATGTTACAGCAAGAGTACATTTTGGCAGGAGAATGAAAAATAGATATAGAAAGAAAAGAAAGACAGGGGGCAATCAAGTGAGCAGAAATAAAGGGGAAATAGACAAGGGTAAAAAAGCAAGCAATAATAAACAGAGCAGGTAGAGAGGAACAACAAGCCCTCCTGAATAGCTGAAGGTACATTACGGAGGTAAAGAGGTTTATGAGAAGCTATCTGCTGTCAGCCCTTGGAATTACCCCAGCTTGGTTGAGGGCTCTTTCCTATCGCCGTCCCGTTTTCTTCCCTCATCTCTGAACGATGGGCGGATGTCTCTTTAACAGCTGGGGTTACCGACACACCGGCTCTCGGACCTGATGAGCTGCTCCCTCTATTTGCTCTGCTCATTCTCCTGAGCACCGCGGCCATCCAGATTAGAGCCCATGGCCCATTAAGCAGCCAGGGAGGTGGGCAACCACAGAGGTGGAGCACAGATGTGTGTGTATGTGGGGAGGGGGGGGGGGCAAGTCATTCCAGTAAAAGAATGCCGCTGTGTACGTGTGTCTTCTTGTATTCCTATCACATTTTTTATTCCTTGGTGTTAAGTGGTGTTTCTGCACTGCACATCCCAGAGATCACTTGTCAATCTAACAGTGTGGCCAGTATTGTGACGTCTTTTTCCTTTTATTTTCTGTTGATGAAGTTTTAGTTTCTGTACTCTTTTCTGTTCAGCCATGGTAGCTTTGCTGCACATGCTAACTACCCAGTTTTCCATCTATTTATTCCAAACAAACCGTTGGTGCTGCTGCAGGAAATGTAAAACACATCACTTCCTGCGCACCAGAAGATTTTCTCCAGGGACCTACCCTACACTGGGTATTTACAACAGCAAATGTAAAAGCTTTCATTAACTGGGTGTAGACTGAATCACTATTGTGTTATGTCAATCGGAGATAGAGAATAGCAAAACAGTTTATTACAATCATTTGTATGGACATTTATATGGTTTATATGGTTATTTTAAGGTTAAATTTAGTTTAGGGTTAGAGACTAGGGGATGAATGCCCTACATTGGAATGTCCTCACAAGTATAGCAATCCTGGTAGACTGAGCCCATACACCAACAACAAATCAAGTGTGAAAACCCAATTACAATCAGGTTCTCTGTAGTTTTCATCAGAACCGTGTTCTCAGTCTCTAGTCCCTTACAAAACATTTTAAACATACCACTGGAAATGGTTTACTGGAAAACAGTAAAACGTGAACCATAAACGCTTTCATGTTCAGTCAGTCAGAGACTCTGGCGGGCTTTAAAGGCTTGGATACAGATATAATAAGCCTGGAAAGCTGTCAAACTACCATGCAAGACAGTTTTGCCTTTTTACAAACTGCAGACACATGCATACACACTGTCGCACATGCATACAAGCGTGCAGTCCACACACACTGCTGTAATGCTCTCTTCTGTGCCCCTACCTTGACAGGCCTGTGTTTACTGCCTGGACAACTGCATAAAGCCACGTCATGTAAATCAAGGGCTCACATTGATTTTGCAAACAAATCGGAAGACACAGCGGACTGTAAATTGCTACAGGCAAATTTGAAGTGCTGCAATCATGGTTTGTTTTTAAACCATTCTTTTTTTTTCACTGTGAGTGTTTTGTATTATGGTGTTGAAAATGTTCAATGTCGTCCTGGCCTTGGGGGAGACAGAGTGAAGCTTTGTGTAAATGACAACTGAGCTTTCCTCCAGAGCCATTGTGATCATTAAGGGTAGAAAAATGGGTCTAGTATCACAATGAAGACCCTTGAGTCTTCAAGATTTATTGTGATGACGAGTTTCAATGAACCTCACAGGAAAAAATGTGCCTAAACTGCTTTAAATCATTGTTCAGTAAATCCCTTTTAATTGGATATATTGCAGATATGTTACTGGTAAATTTGGCTGGCCAAATGTACTTTTTTATCTATAATACTAAAACAATGGCTTACTAGGGCTGTTGAACTCCATCTTTACTATGCTAACCCAGAATAACACTGTTAAGGGGAAAACACACTGGTAAAAAAAAAGCTATTGGTGATGCATTTTGCATGTCTGGGTCCATTTTGTTGTTTGGTGGTGTGTTTTTTGGCCAAATATGACATGGCGTCATGTTGAGATATTTCCAGGGCAGGAACAATGGAGTTTAATAGGAAAAACACATCTACAGTAAATGTAAAAGTAAAGTAAAGTAAAAGTAAATGTAACAGTAAAAGTTTTTGTGTTAGGTAGGTACTTTATTGATCCCGGGGGACATTTCTTTGTTTGTCTCTTTGTTCAGTCCCTCAGAATTGAAGAGAAAGGGATAATTTCAAGGCTCACTATTTTGTACCAACATTCAACAATCGTACAGGGAGAAATCCATCGTAGAAGAGGAAGAGATACTACTTCCTTCACCGACAGTAGCCTCATTTGACCATAATGCAACGCAGCTGCAAAACATGTTGTGTTATGAGTATGGGGTGTCACTCACTTTTTCTCTTGCCATTACTATCAATATCACTATTGTTATTGTTGTCTCCAACTACACGTAAAACCAGTGCCTGGATGCAACAACTCTAAGCAAGTTCTCTGGAGGATGTGGAAAGTCATTCTGGGAAATGTAGGAAATCACTTATTGAAGAAGACAAGGCGGGTTGAGGGAAAGTGGATACCACAAAAAGGTAAATTACAACACTTCATCACAAAATAACTCCTGGAATTCATTGAACGTCACAGATTGATGATATATAACTATATCTGTATCTGAGGGTAGCATGCTACAACTTTTTTGCACCCTTTTATGCACCCTCTCTTTATAATCTGTGTGAATTCTTTGAGGATCTAATTTTCATGAATGTAATTAATGTAATTAAATTAAGCTAGCTAGCAAGCTAGTCATAGAGATGCCAAACAGCCAGCTAACTAGCTTGTTAGCTGGTTGGGCTTAAGCTTGGCATCAACCAGGCATTAGCCAGGAAATAAATGAGACAGATATGCTAAAAAAAAAAGAAGTATGTGCAGAATTGCCTTTGGCGTTAGATAGGGTTCGCTTGCTGGCTAACAAAGAGTTTATTTAAAGCTAGTGTGCTCAGCAGGGTAACACAGTTGCTTGGTTGGGAAGAGGCTGCTGACTTGATTGTCTGAACAATGAGGGGTGGAGCACGCCTTCCATGCTACAGCCTCAGAGTCGACCATGAGGGCATAATAGAAAGACAAGCATTTTTGAATGCCAGTGCCAATACCAATCTTTTTGATTGAAGCTGCCAATAGCTGATATTTTTGCTGACAATGTCTTTAAATTTGACAATTTTACTGCCAAAATATTTATAATAATTTTCTGTGTTTCCCCTACAATGTTCTGAGCAGTGTAGAAAAGGCTCTGAAGCAGCATTTAGACCATGGGACACTAAAACTCTCCCATACTAATTACATTTTTTTAACTGGGTTAGCAGCTTCTTAAGGCAGGGTGAGGCAGGCTTCATTGCAGGTTTTACAGACTTACACCCCTGAAGCTGTTGAATAAAATCTTCCCACACCACAGTGCGGAATGATTTATTTCTCCATCATTTGTAATAAAAGGCCAATATCGTCTTATCTGCCGTGTCCCGATATATGACCGTTAAACCATTACAGCTTAGAGTGAACTCTTACACTGTTAAATATATCATCAATTTAGTTTTTTGCAGTACCAACTTTTCCTCAACCTGTCTTGACAACTTTTACTTCAGTTCATGTCTTGCAGCCATCACCAAACAACAAAATGGGCCCAGAAATGCAAAGTACATGGCCAACAGTTGTTTTTAGCAGTGTTTTAAGGTGCATTGTTCATTTAAGTTTTTTCACCGTTTGGAGTCAATCCAAAAGGGGCCTAGTGCAGTATCGGTCGGCACTTCATTGTGAAGAGGACATTACTGAAGTGTTATAAAGTCTCATTGTCTCTGTCAGTTGTGCTGATGTGGTCTTGTTCCAGCTCTTTGGCTGTGATGAGTACAGATGGACGGAGCTCATTCTCTCTGGACAGGGGAGACCCATAGCTCACAGTTAGGTTCGCTATACACTACAGTCACACCTCATTGACCACCATTACAGCAAAGGAAACCAAATCATTGCAGGGGGGAGGTAGTAGAAGACCTCTTCTCAACAGCTTGCCCCCTTTGATCATCATTCTAAGTCATCACCAGGCTCAGTCTCCAGTAGTAAGAAAGATTATTTAAGTCATCTATGAGATGTTTTATTTTGGTTTCTTAGTAGTCATAATAGTAGTAGTAGTAGTAGTAGTGGTAGAAGTGGTATTGGAAGAAGAAGAAGAAGAAGAAGAAGAAGAAGATAGAAGCATAGCACTATTAAAGGCTAGGGGAAGTTCAGCTCCCCCCCAAAAAAAGAAAAGAAAAAGAGAAAAATGTTGATTAAGTGTCTTTTGTTGTGTACTTTTAGATTGTTATTCTACAAAATTGTGTCTATCAAATGTATTTCCATGATTTTTTGATATGATGGATGGTGTCTCGTCTTCTCGTCACATTTGAAAAAAACTGACTACGCTATATCTGACTGTCACCATAAGTACAACGTACTTGCTAGCTAGTAGCCACAGTGCTATACGCTACAAGCCATTGCTGTGCCCCAGCTTCTGCTTTTTAGCGTGAAGTGTCTTAGCCATTAGCCTTAAAGATCTTGGCCTTTAGCTTCCGCAAACGCAAAACCCTTGCTCCACCCATAGATAGAAGGATTATTTCCTCTGTCAGGTTCATGTGCTTGCAAAATAACAAACAAACCATCTCAAGCAAAAAGCCAAAACATTGCAGGCATGTGATAGATTTATGTTGAGGTCTAAAGAGATACAGTTGGGGCAAGGGATTGAAAGTGCTCAGAATATTTAATTCTGTTTCCCTATCAATGACAAATCTACAACACACTACCACCAGCATAAAAATCCTATAACGCCCTCTTTCACTGAGAGGCACCATAACATTTATCCATCTTTTTATAGCTGCAGTACATCTGCACTGTGACGTTAATAGTTTGATCCATTTGTGTAGTGTGTACGGCCTCCCTCCAGCTACAACAGACACAAACTGGCAGCTTTGCAACGTCTTTGCATCTTGTACTGCACAAAGTCAGTTGGCAGCCTCCCTGCATTGTTCAGTGATTGGCTGTGAGCTAAGTGGTGGTGACGGATTGTGATGTTGATGTATTTACCTCCTCAGTGCTGACAGGAGGCTGTTCCTCTGCCCTGATTGACTGGGCCTCATCACAGCAGCCAATGTTGCTTTGTTTAACCCGGTCAGGTTGGGGGAGAGTTTGCTTACTCACTCGATCAGACATCCATGGAGATGAGAGGAAGACCTTCTCTAATCTTGGCTGACATTGGCGTCTTGGCAAAGCATAGCGGCACACTGCTGCACTGCAACTGAACATGGTGCTACACTCACTGAGACAAAGTTTGCTGTAAAGGCATATAGGGTGGTCTGAACATGGAATGGCTATATCACATTGGTGCTGTCAGGTGAAAACCTTGCATATCCAAAATGTCAACTTTTCGGGAAGTATAAAAACAGCCTTGTTTTATCTTGACAACCATTCATTTCTGCAGGGGGGTCCAATGGGTTTTGAACAGGGGTGTAAACTTAACTTTACTTGAGTAAAAAAGTACTTTGTTATTGTACTTAAGTACTATTTGGGGGGATTTGTACTTTACTCAAGTATTATTAAGTTTGTATACTTGTACTCGTACTCAATTACATTTTTGAGAAAAAAATATACTTTTTACACATTTAAAATTCAGACCTTCAAAGTATTCGTTACAAATCTTGCAGGTCCAACAAACTTTAGAAACTTTAAATTGTATTATTTTTTCACTGGCCGAACTATTAACCCTGCGGCCATACTTTAGTAGAAACCTTTTGACTTTTACTGAAGTGTATTTTTAGCTTCATAGATACTTTGACTTGTAATTGAGTAAGATTTTGAACCAGTACCCATACTTTAACTTAAGTATAATTTCTGGGTACCCCTGGTTTTGAAAGGCTTTCATAACCATGTAATTCTTCAACTTGAAAATCACCAAAATTGTAGTTGAGAGGTTTTCATATGACAAAAGCAATATGCTGGGTCTTAACTGCAGGTGAAAGAGGTGCAAAGCTCATGCTGGCTAAATGTCTGTGGAAGTTATCAGGCTTGTTTTTTTGGTTTGTATTGCTTTGATCACTGTTTATTGGGCCAACAATGGAGCTGTATCTGGACAGAGAAGCAAATTTAAAGGTTCAGACACATCTACTCTTTAATCACTCAACATTAAATGAAAATTATTTCAATCAGAAATGTGTTGTCAAACGTATGCAACATACAAATCAGAAATACCTCATCATTATTTAAGGAAATGCCACATTTTTTCAACCAGCCTACACCAAGGTTTCACCAGTTGGGGTTTAAAATGGGGTCCAGGAATCTCCAGGAGTCCTTGAAAGAGTTTCAGGAGATGCAACAGCAAGATGAGAAACAGTTTAAATTCACTATTATTTCGTTCACTAGACCAGGAGCACAATGAGAGTATAATCATAGGTATCACCTCTCCCGACATGACACCTAAGGTAGGGACAGTTATACAGTTATTCACGAATCCTAAAAAATCTTCTCAGATTGGGTTATTTGGGTAAATTTTATCAAACGGGGATTTTAGGTCTAATCTAATCTATTTTCCTTGTGGAAAAATGTGGGAACCCCTGGTCTTGAACCAACGGATGGTGCATGCACACACACACACACACACACACACACACACACACACACACACACACACGCCATTGCCTTGTCAGCTAACCCCCTCTAGTGCCGAGCATCCAGCACAGATGCGTGCAGTCTCCCACTGTAGCCACCGCTCCTGCTGCTCCTGCGCTGCTTTCCCACAGTTTCTCCCTTTACCGTCTCCCTCTCACTGCTGCAGCGGTCCGGGCTGGAGACAAGGCGCTGGGTGACAGCGGCACATTACCCTGCCATCGGGATTTCTGAAATCTGTCACGTCTCAAATCACGGACTCCTGTGCGCTACGGAGACGCACCAGATTCAACTAGACTATTTAGTCTCTTTAAAATAACGGGGATTGAAGTCCAAATCCTCAAAGTTGTTATGATCTAAGTATTCCCAGCCTTGTCTGAAATTTTTATTTCACTTTTGATATTTTGGTGACTTTTACTAAAACATCCCAGTTACGCGCCGCCGCCACCACCAGATAAAAGGATGGACCTCTCCTTGTCCCGCCGCCCGGCAGGTCTCCCCATGCAGCACCAAATGTGAGGACCGGCACCGGTGGATCAGTGGTTCTGGTGGATCCAGCAGCGCCCCTCTATGACCACGTTTCCCCTCGGACAGAAGCACCGCAGATAATGCCGGTGGTGGATGTTGCAGCAGACATGAGTTTTGGAGAAAGATTTTTCCTCATTTCGCTTTTTCTTGGGATTGTCCTCACTCACTCCGGCCACAGTAATCAAGGTGAGCTGCAGTCTAATGATGCATTCAGACGTACTTGTTAAACTATATACTGAGGATTTCTTTCCCCCTTCCATGCCTTTCCAATTCCCATATGTTTTCAAACATTGTTTTATCATGGGTCATTTTTCTATAGGCGACTCGCGGTACTCTGCTATTAACAGCCCATTCTAACAGTGCGCCACCAATATGACAATTAGTGAACCAAGCGGCAGATAACATCCAATCAATAAGAGCAAAACATCAATGAGAAAAAATCCTGCGCCACTGGCCCTCGTGCGCCAAGAGAGAAGTTTAAGCTTAGTGATGATGACTTAGCCTGCCCGGGATAGATAACTATTTTGTTCTTGTCTATAGGTAATTAATTGATAATAGGCGTATTAAAATGAAACAAAAGAGAAGAGTAAGGCAGTTGCGGCTTCTGTTTAATGATACAGGGAGTTTGATGTTAACAAGAACCTAAAAAGAGAATCAGAACATAAAAGCTGAACATTCCTGCTTGTAAATTCATTAACACTGTCATTATTATGGGTTGTCATTCTTCACATTGCCACGGGATAATCAAGAGTAAAGCATTAGGGCGCGCTGTAACAGCCTACAGGGGCAGACTTTAAGTTTATTATTATTTCACTCTGTGAGTTTGAATTGCCTCAGCCCAGTCGGTATACACGCATTGAATCTCAGAGTAAATGAAAAGCGCTTTTCATGGAAATCGGCTGCTGAGGTGACAAACCCGAGGCTGCTTCTCTAATCACTTCTACATTACAGACACACACATATAGACACACGCTCTCTGTCTCTCTCTCTCTCTCTGTCTCTCAATCTCTCTCTCTCACACACACACACACACACTAGAGGGTTCTGAGTAGCCAAAGATGTGTGTGTGTGTGTGTGTGTGTGTGTGTGTGTGTGTGTGTGTGTGAGAGAGAGAGAGAGAGAGAGAAAGTGTGTCTGTGATTGTGTGCACATGACTGCATGTCTGAGTTTATGCTGTGCTAGCATAGTGTGCTGTCCACCTGTCTTTTTTTGTGTGTGTGTGTGTGTGTGTGGGTATGTGCATGCGCCTTTGTGGCTGCATGTGCACACCTACCTACCATCAGTCAGGTTTAAAATAGTCCTATTGATTGTGCAGGGACACAGTGGGATCTGCCCCCCAGGTTATATTTTATTGTTCTCTCAGTTCAATAAGAGCGATGCTGCTCCCTGTTCTCCGAGACAGGTGCTACATAACAGCCTCACTCTGTGTTTTTCTCTGCCACAGATTGAATGATTGAGCTGATGTCTCGCTCAGTCTCTCGTATTGACTGGTCTGGGACCTCGGCGGCACAATTTCAGTTGTTCTCTACCACAGATGCAGCTCACTATGTCGGAGCTGATAATAACTCAGATAACAAATAAAAGTATCTCATAATGTCTCTAGGAGGCGTGAATCTGTAGCATTTGGCTTTATGTGGCAAGGTGAGACTTACTTCAACTTGACAATGCAATATGTTGTTTCTGAAATTACAGAGCTTATTTTTACTCCGGAGCAGCACAGTGGATCAGTAGTTAGCGCTGTTGCACACAGCAATAAGTTTGCGTGTTCTCCCTTTGTTTCCCCGCACAACATGCAAGTCAGGTGGATTGAAGACTCTAAATTGCCCGTGGGTATGAATGTGAGTATCTATCTGCACTGGCAACCTGTCTAGGGTGTTTCTTTTCTTTGTGCCCAATGCATGCTGGGATAGCCTCCAGCCCCCGTGACCCTGAAAACAAATAAGCGCGTTAAGAAAATAAAAGAGTTTTTACTTCTGCAATACACTGTGTTGTTGTGTAGGGTACCAGGGACAAAATGGACACCGTGCATGGGGGTGTTGTAGTGTAGTGTGATGCCTTAGAACACAGAGAAACAGAACGCCAAAGATTGGGGATTTCACAGCCAAAATTGGGCTAGATGTCAGCTGTAAGGGGAACAATGAAAACCAATCACCTCTGACTTCTCGCTTGTGTGCCTCCTCTCACTGCAACATATCAGACAATCCCTCACATCAACCCAACTGGGATTGCAGACAGTTATTAACAGAGCTCTACTCACTCACTGCCAAGTTTGAACAAGCTTTTTTCTCCGACAATAGCTCTCTTCCCATAATCTCTATTTTTTTTATTTTTTTTATTTTCCTCCCTTGCGATATATTGAAAATGCATGGAACTCATTTACTCACCTGATTTCAAGCCCTCGTAGAATTTTGCTGAGCAGAGGATTGCTCATCCCTAGGAAATCAGAAATGTCTTTGTTCCACGGTTCTGATATTCTTCAGGTTGTTTTTCATGATCGAGAATCAGGCATGAAAATCAGGGAGCCAATCCATCCTAGGAAAAAAGGATGGGTAAAATAAAAGCACCTCATGTGAATCTGTTTTGTTGTGCACATAAATTTCACTATAAGACATCGCTGGATCTCTGAAAATCAGTTTTTGAAGCTAGACCACAACACATGGCAGAACACCGTTTGTCTATACAGTTGCTTACAATATCAGTAAGTAAGAATCATAAGACTAGCTGTGAAATAAATGTGGTGAAAAGAATTCAGCTGTTTATATTGATTTGCGTGGATAGCTAATTAAAGCTTTTGGCTGCTGTAGTTAGTCTCAGTGGCACCACCTGCAGAGCGCCAAGCTCACTGCTGTAGATGCCGTAGACATCCACCATCAGTTTGCTGTCAGGGGAAATCAATCAATCAGTCAATCCGGAGCACCCACAGAAATGTTAACGCTGCACCTTTGACTTGAAAGCCATGGTGTATGTGTGTGTGTGTGTGTGTGTGTGTGTGTGTGTGTGTGTTTGCACATGACATGTTCATTGTAAATAGGAGGACAAAAGCACACAATGTATTTCAGCAAGCAGGTTCAGCATGCATGATTGCAGTTGGATTTATATAGAAACCTGTACATTTCACACATACAAAAAAAAAAATTGGCCCAAAATGTACATGTCATTTGGACATATAATAATAATAATAATAATAATAATAATAATAATAATGGGAAATGTCTGCTGACAAATGGTCTGCTTGAGAAATATATCCACAAAGATGCCCTATCTATGACTCCAGACTTAGAGACTCTTAATTTTATCAGAGCCGGGATTCTGTTAAATCATCCTGTTAATAAGATTTTGTTGAGTTGATTGTTCAATTGTAAGGGGACAAAGATGGTCGTGTAGTGACACTGATCCCTTGTTGTTTAGTCTTGGAACAACTTCACATTTACTGTCAGGGAAACCAACTCCTGTCAAAGTCGTAGTGGTATGAATTTAGGTTAATTTAGCCCCTAGACTAAAGACAGAATGGGGATCGCTCAGGCATGTTGTCATGGCCTCACTTTCTACACAGAGTAAAAAACTTCAGAGAATGATCGATCAAATCATTTTCTTTGGTCTTGTAGATGTGAGAACAAGTTGCAATGTTAGCAGGCAAAAGCTCAATACTCACTGTTCTCTCACCGTGCGTGCCTCTTGGTTATTATTGCCATAAACTCCCTTCACTAATCTCTCATTCAAAAACATTTATCAGATCTAATCAACCGCATTCAAAGATTTGCTTTGCTGTCATTTATTATGATGTTGAATGTTCTGTTTGATCTTGGAGGCGTGTGGAGATGTGTTGAAATTCCTGTCATGCCTGTCAGATTGCCTCTGCTATGGATAGCCTTCAATTTCACAGCACACCGTCCCCTCATCTGTCGAGAGCGCGGCGTTTTGTTTACACCACTAAATGACAATGTGTACGTCCCCACCCCTCCCCTGTCACTCGCTCAAATCAATTTTCTCAAGTCTCTGTTCATTTCTCAAATGCTATTGTTTGTCTTTTTTTTTTACGAGACTTGCTATTTTCCTCTATAGGTGTCTAGGGAGTGAGACTTGTATATATTTTATTGTACTTGCAAATAAATAGGGATTGTTTTTATTTGAAAATCAGAGGCTTACTATGTTCTTTGAAACGCCACACTCTTAAAAAAAAGGGGCCAGAAAATGTCTCATTAGTCTTTTACCACAGCAGACAGCCTGTTCTCATATTGTAGTTATAGTGACAAAAAGTAATGCATCGTAATTTTGTGTGATATTCCACGAGGTAGAGCTCATATGACATTGAAATAGCAGGGAGGTAATGGTGGTGAATGGGTGCGTATGCTTCCCTTTAACTCTCTGACCCTGCTTCAACTCGCTTCAGTGAAAGAAAGTTTTTCTTATTTAACCAAGACCAAAAACCTACCCTGACATTGACCAAAATTGTGTTATTTACCTAACCTCAAGTTTGATTTGATTTTGGCACAACTAAAGCAGTTTTATTTGATTTGTTAGGTTGTGAATCAAGGTTGCATAACATTTCCGAAGACATCTTCCATCATTGTTGTGGGAACACGTTGCAGCAGAACCCTTTATCTTGCTATCAGGAACCATGTAGAAAGATTCTCTATAGCTCCATACTCACATGGTTCTATGATGCCGTAAAAATCAGCACCATTAAAATAACCTTTTTAAAAAAACAATCTAAGTTCTTCATTCTGATATACCAGTTTTCATTTTAACAAATCAGAGGGCCATTGAGTCACTACAGTTCTATATATAGTACCACTAGCCTGACCAAAGAACCCTTGAAGAACCCTCCTTTTTCTGGGTGTACGTACCTGAGATAGGCTGCAATATGCACACCTCCAGACAGCCAATATCAACAATCCTCTGAACACCTCTGCTTCTGCCCCTAATTTACATGAATCAACACTGGGTTAGACTGTCTCTGGGTCTGTTGTTAGGTCTGTAGTTATTTTTGGGGTGTTTGTGTGGCCTGTAGGCTGGACAGGAGATGTCATCATTCTACTGGAGCTCCACATAGTTGGCCAGCTCATCTTCTATTTATATCTCCCAGTGGAGGTCCCTAAGGACCCTCAGCTCTAGGCAGGGTGTGTGGGTCCCCTATTGAGAGCTAACTCTATGGAGAGAGAGAGAGAGAGAGAGAGAGAGAGAGAGAGAGAGAGAGAGAGATAAACCCAGGTACATATCCTGTACACTGGCAGGTAGGCTATACAGTATCCATGCATTCAAACCAGTATAGACAATATATACCAGTATAGACACACATATACACAGGCACACGTGTGCGCACACACACACGCACACACACACACACACACACACACACACACACACACACTGTTTTTCTTAGTGACATTTTTTCGTGGTGATATTCTCCTGTCTCAATCTCGCTCTCTGCTGGAAGGTCTTCCACTCTGCTTCTTTATGTACGTCGGCCATGGGTGCTTTATTGGGGTCACAGTGAAGTGTGAAACGGCTCACTACTGTGTTTGAGTGACAGTGCCAAGGCCGGGTAATTAGGCCTTCCTCCATTGACTGTGTTGCTGACCGACCCGCAGTAGCCAAAAGATGTCCATTAACACCATTTGCACTGCCAGCCAGTCCTCCAGCCTGGCACTGACATGGCACAGACCTGGCACTAGTTGGCAGAAAAAGACACAGAGACACTGGAGCAGACCCAGGACCAGCCAGCGTGGAGAAAATACAAAATAAAAGGAGAGGAGCAGAAGATTGGGTGGAAGGAGAGAGACAGAAGGATCAAAACAAGAGCTGCCCTAGCCATGGCAATTTAAGTTTTTGTAAATGTCTCCTATCATTGAATAGGTGTGTGGCTGACCCTGCTGACCCTGCTGACCCTGCCTTAAGGAGCTGCTAGCTGACCCAAACAAAATCATTTATATGGGTTAAAGATATTGAATGCAGGCACAAATTGTCAGCCATTGTCGGCAGCTTCAAGCCAAAAAATATCTGCATCGGCCTTCAAAAACCCACTTAAATTGTCATTCTTCTCTTTCTCACCGTTTCGCCCTCTTTCTTTCTCTTTCCATCCTCCCCTCTTTCTTCAATCCCTCTGTGCCCAAGGAATCTCTTGTGGGTTGTCTCACTCCCAGCTGTCAGTCATGTATATGGATTTATACAGACAATATTTCTATAATATTACCTTGAAAGGTTAGGGAACAGTTTGTTTTTATCCTTTCCTTTAAATCCTCACTGATAATTCAGTCCATGCTTTAGCATACAGTCTCTAGGACTTCCTATTGTATTTACATGAGCACAGCAGCTTATTGCTTTCGCCTCTCCTTGCACCATACGTCAATGGATTCTCAGAATGTGGGAGCAAGAAATCAACATTTACCATTTGAATGCCCAAGACATGAATGTTACTCTAACCTGCTGCCACAGATACAATTGCAGACAGCAGGGCTGTTAGATTGATGCACAGATTCAAAACTTTGCTTGTATTGTATGGTTTATATGGTTTATATTGTTTGTTATTATATTGTATTGTTACTTCAATAACATACGCCATCAGGGCACATTTTTTTACATATACTTTTAAATTATTTATCCTCTCATTTTAACATGACTGAAACAAGTGGCTGTTTTAATATTGCAACATATGAGCATATTAAACATTTTCCTTTTTCTGAAAGTAGTCATGAAATGTAAACAGTACTTCACCTCAAGTTTAACTTTATTTGTCACAACTGGCAACATGCTTTATTCATAACTAAATATAGGAATGTAATAAGAGTAACATCGCATCATAGGGCAAATTTAATTGAAATGACCTTGTTACCCTTTATCATTGGGACATTATTGCCAACATTTTTAACATTAAGATTGACAAATCTTGGCTATCCTTCTTCAACCAATACTGATGAGGCCCATGGTGGTAGAGATGAAAGAGATCTTGTACCTGTGTTGGGGGAACAGTGGTGCTTCTCTCATTCAGTCATGCTCACATCCTCTGCCTCTGTTACCTTTTTGTTGTTTATATTATCTTACCAATACACAGGATATGATATTGATGTAGTCGTCCCTTGTGCCATAGACCAGGGTGAGTGCATATATAGAAACCTAGTTTAGATTTACAAGGAATTGGGGGTGAGGGCAGAGAGTAGTGCAGAGTCAGTCACTGGAGTTATGAAGAGGGCACCTCCCCTCATAGATGTTGTGTTGAATTAGGTCCACTATATCAAGTGCTTGTGTTATAGATTATGGTTGGATTGACATGTAATATTTGGTAAGTAGACAAGTAGACTTACCAATATGTAGGTTTTAGTAGGTAGTAAGTAGTTTCTGTCCTAGATGATTCTGAAGATTATCAACACATCAAGTTTCCACCAAAAGAAACCCTTTAATCAGCACACATAAATAGCTATGCAATTGCTAGCAACCACCAGCTATGTTAGGTTGCGATCACATAGGAGGTGTTTTTTTCAGCACGTCTCTTCCAAACTACCTGCTTCACATTTTGGGCGTGGTGTGTTTTGTGGCACTCCCCACTCCAAGGTGTCTCAACTTTAGTGTCTCAACTTCAGCCGTACTGCGTATTACGTTTTTGCCATCCTCTGATTGATTGAGAAATCAAATTGTCCGAGAGGCGCAACGTAAAGCTGAGGAGGAAAAGGCATACGAAAGAAATGGAGGTGGTCTGATTGTGTATAAGCTGTTTAACAAGCTGAACAACTGAACTGCTCCACTGTCAGGTGAAAATAGCCCTTAAAACAGGCACTATGTTGGTGGAGCTCTTGGACGACGTGATAAATCTCTAAGAGGACTTCATGTACCCACTTTCTCCATTTCTGAATGGGCTCCTCATCCTCATCCTCTTCCTCAAGACCAAGCAGAGAAATTGCCAACTTTCTGTTGTCCATTTTTATTTTCAATGATGTTATCCCCTTTTTACTTTAGATTAGATAGGATAGGTAGATTGCAAGTTGTTGTCAAACTCTGTGTTGCATAGCAACGACTGAACGGTCCTTGCACGCTATGTGCTCTTGCTCTCACTGGGAACAGTAGGGGTTCATACAAAGAATAGTAGTTTTCCAAACCATTTGATTTAATTGCAAGATATATAGGATCCAACCAAAAACTCAAAATGTCAAAGTAAACTAAAACAATTCAATGACAAAATCAAAATGTTTACTCAATAACAGCCTAATAGCTGCAAATAGAGCAAACACTAGCCATAATATTCTCTCCCTAGCAAGGCCCACTCTAAAGATAATGTTAGCTACAAACTCGCTAGCAACCAAATAGTCATAAAATCATCAAGCAGAATCTGAAATAATTAATCAAATAGTACATTCTGTAATGATGAGCCACTTACTTCAATCAACACCAAGACCCTCCCTCTGTCTCAGTGAGTCCGCTGGATGAGTCACATCTCCTGGCACATTAAAATCATTAAATCAGGGCAAGGCAAAATGTTAAACTGGGGGCAACATTTATGTTCCACACATCAGATATCACATGACCATACATTAGAGGAAATCACAGTTTAAAAACATTACATAGACTTGCAGGGGCATATACAGCTTCCCATTAAAATGTAGGAGAATGAATACAGGAATGCACAAGACAGATGGTAAATCAACTGTTAAGGCTTTTACAAGACAGATGGAGCTCCAACTAGCCTCTCTTAAAAAGCCTATCAATCTACCTATCAAGGCACGGTGAGTTCTTCAAAGAAATCCTCTAAATCGATTGAAAATGTAATGAAACCTGACATTTAATAATTATTGGTAACATTTTCAATGACTACCTTATCTATAGTGCCCTTTAAATAAAGGATTATAATTCATAATATCTTGTGACCATGTATTTTTAGTAAAGGCATCTAATGAACATGTATGACTATATTTATCAAAGGTTGTCACACAACCTTTATTCTCAATAGGACAATCTATATTTAATATATATATTTGATATATTTATAAATGTTGAGGTGTGTACAGTAGAATATTCATAATTCACTATATATGTTATAGCTACAATGTTTTATGAGCGTTGACACAATTCATCAGCAAGTATTATGTGATCTTATAAGAATGGTCAAAAGGCCTTATGACTGCCTTTATAATGCACTATATATATGGCAGACAAGTGTCACATATCTTTCTGGTGTAGTACATTATGACATGACAAACTGTGTTTATTTATTACAATACTAGTCTGAAAATATTATTACATCGTCTGGCAATACATCACATTAACAGTTTTATTAGATTTTTTGACTAATTTAGAAGGACGTTTTATAACCTTTTGACAAGTTCGCTACAAAGCACCTCACTGATACAGAGACACAGGCACCCACACTTCTTCTTCTTGTTATATAAATGTGCATAGTGTGTGCTGGTTGAATGATCAGGAGTAAGAATTCCAATGTGCTTGTACTTGTACTTGTACTTGTACTTGTCGCAAATGGCCAATAAAAGTTTTGAACTTGAACTTCTTTCTTAACAGTTTTTGTGTACTGTAGGAGCCGCATTTAAGTTTATTTCTATTTGCATAATTTATTTATACATTTGTGTTGCGAGTGTGCACCCTCTACAGGTGGCGAGGGTGCTGTCCTATATATGGGTGCGCATTGCCCATGGCGAGGAAGGCGGGTGACAGCAGATACCGTCATTGACCTCAGCCTCAGCCTCAGCCTCAGCCTCATGCTCAGCCCTGACGCCATGCATTTTATTTCATGTTATGTTTTCTTTGCAATAAATTCTAAGCAACAGTGAACGGTAAACTCTTTTTGGATTTTATTTGGAAGGAAGGCTGCGAGTCTGACAAACTGCACCCGCACGCTCCAGGTGGTAAAAACAATAGACAACTGGAACAGGGGTTAAAGGAAAAACCAACTTAAAGTGTTTTTTGCCACTTCATGTACATTTGCATTCAACTTCACAGCCACTGTGAACACCAAAGGTTTCGAGGTACTTATTTGTACTTTCTGCCAGTGCTGTGCTGCTCAACTCTGACAAAACCAGCGTCCCGTATCCTGGGTGCTTTTCTTACTGTGTAACTCTTGGATGTTGTGACACACCCCTTTGGCTTGATCCTAAACAGGTGTTACATTGTGTGTCACTGCAGTGTGTCCTATCAGCTCGCTGGGAGATGAGGGAAAAGTGAAAAGAGTGTTTAGTAGTGTATGACAGACAGACACACACACACACACATACAACGCATACACACACACACAATGAAAACCTCAGTGAGCAGAGGCTTGGACAATCCCTGTCAGCTAGGCTCCATCAGAGGTGCGCTCGCTCATAACTGGGAAACAGATTTGAAAATGTCCTTTTTCCTTTTCTGCTTGCTTTGATCTTGTCAGTATACATTCACACAGATGTAAATATCATCTCTTTTCTTTTACCTCGTGTTTTCATTGCCAGTTGGATTATTATAAAGGATTGAAATGACCTACTTTGATCTACATTACATTACATTACATTACAGTCATTTAGCAGACGCTTTTATCCAAAGCGACTTACAATAAGTGCATTCAACATAGGTAGGCAAGAAAACTACTAGTCACCAGAAATCGTAAGTGCATTTCCTTCCTAAACAAGCAACTAAGAGCATAACTAGTGTTAAGGTAAGAGTGCAACAAGTTAGCAACCTACTGTATCTTAAACAAATGAGACAAATAAGAGAATCAAATAAACAAGAGCTAAGACAAATAAGTGAACCAAATAAGCAAGAGCTAAGACAAATAAGTGTATCAAATGAACAAGAGCCAATAAACAAGAGCTCAGACACATAATTGACGACAAATAGGCAAGGCTAAGAGGAAGAGTCAGGGTAGTGTTTCCTGAAACACTACCCTGATGATTCAGTTGCAATAACTAGTCATTACAGAGCAATCATGTTAACGGATATATATTCAGCAAATATTGTCAGTAATAGAGATTAGTGTTGGTGTAATGAGCCCCCCAGAGACCACTTACAGTACAGTAAGTGGACGTCAATGACTGACTGACTCACAACTCGCCCATTGTCCAAGTATAAAAACATGTTATTATTCTTTAGAAATCAGTGTCAGAATTAAGTAGGGGTGTAACGATAAATCATGGACTGATATTTCGCGATCCAAAAACGTGACGATAGGTGAAAAATGGTTTGTGATATTAACAAAATCTTATCAATTAGCTACGCCACCAAAATGTGGACTACTTCAGTTTTCTTTTTCATTTTTCATGCTTTACACGCCAGAGGGTGGAATCAATCCTAGATCCTAGTTTGCTTGACTGCCGTTATGACGTTGACTCCATCGTTCACTTGAGACCCGGACGAGCCCAAGTGTGTAGCACGCAACAGGCAAATGGAAAATCATCCGCTTTTAAAAGATGATTTACAATCATAATTTGTTTCCATTCAAACTTTGTTAAAAATATCGTGACTGTATCGAACCGTGAACCCTGCACCGTGTATCGTACCGAACCGTGAGCTGACTGTACTGGTACACCCATATTAAGTGTTTTCGACTAAGAGTGTAACATTTGTGACAGGCAGTTTGATGGCTGCTCAAGGACACATCTAGATAAAGACTACATTTTTTGGCCATTTATAATTGGATTCAGGAATGATGAGTCATACGCTGTGGGAGAAAATGATTGGCTTTAAACAAGCCCCATGGGCCTGGTGTTGTGTTTTCCCCAGCTATCACTGGCTCCTCCACAGAATACTGATTGCTTCCTAATATCTCTATCCCAATATGGTGCATTCACTGTCTCGTAATTATGACCTAACTGTGTTTTCATAGGTACAGTACATTTGACACGTTTGACAAGGTGACTGGATGGGCTCCATGTAATATTTATGGATTTTGGGAATGCAACAGGATCTGTGTCTCGTGTGTATTCCCTATTGTTATGACAAGCCTATGTAAATCCAACTTCTTTTTTCAAATTTAGTGTTATGCTGGCATCACACTGAAGGCAAATTCAGGAACCCATATCTTTCTCCTTTTCACTGTAAATCATTTGTTGCTGGAAGAGACACTCTCCTCTTGAATTATTAAACCCTAACTGTCCTTGAGAAAGAAAGAAAGATTGTCAAGGATGCTGATATTTTTTAGGGTAAAATTTTGTTTTGTAGGTAAGAGAGAGATATGTTTGGTACAGTATGTTAAACTATGAGAAAATACAGTACCAACATCATAATTTGCACTATACCGTATTTGCACATACAGAAGGGATACATTTTGATTATTATTTTGCACACTGAATGTAATGAATGAATTTTCATGAGGTCCAGAACAGATCTACTACTGATCTTATCTCATGGGCGATAGAAGAGCATATTGTTGTGAGTGAGATTGAAATAAAGCCATGGACGGGCAGAGGGATGACGGGGGAGGAAATGGACTGTTGACGGCAATCTGACTGCAATCCATCAGTGCCCAAATTGTGGTGCGAGTGGCAAAAAATGTTGCTCCCACTGTACATGCCACACTCATAAATATTCATCCGAGAAACTCATTTCTGTTAATATCGGAAAAAAAGTCTAAATGAACACATTTATGACTGATATTTCAATTTCCAGTGTGAAAATAGGGCTTTTTATGTGTTGACAGATTTGTAATGGTTGTATTTTCCCTCTCCCCTTTTTCCTATTTCAGTTGTGCTGCTGGATACCACGTCTGTGCTTGGAGAGCTGGGATGGAAGACATATCCTTTGAATGGGGTAAGGAGGGCAACTCTGCTCCCATTTATTGCCTTCAGTCACACTGTCCCCTGTGTCTTATTCAAAATGCATGGCCATGGCTGAATCAATGAGATCAATTATATTGATGCTAACAGGTCAGAAGCAATGAACTGTTTAAAATTCTGATCATTGTTTTCCTCCAGACCCCCTCGGTCCAGATGGGAAATAACTTGGAGATAGATAATGAGCCAAGGTCTCTATGTTCAATCTTCTTCTTCTTCCCTCTGTCAATTCCTGCGCTGTCTTCATCACTGTATGGCCATAGAAATATATATAATTGATTCTGTCAGTGTTACTCAAGGACCAGCATTTAGGTCGGCAGTCTCCCCAAGACCTTGCTTACAAGACCAAAAGTCCAAGCACAAAAGAAACAAGGAACCCATGTTTTTCAGACAGCAGAGCACTTCAAGGTTATTGCAGTTGTTTTGAACTAAATCAGCTTTATGGTGCTCTCCTATCAATCATGTCTTTGTCTTACCTTTGGCTGCTTCTCAACAAGTAGCGAATGCATCCTGAGTCTGTTTTTCCAGCCAGTCAGCTCAGTCAGCTCAGTCAGGTCAGTCAGTCCTAATGAGGGATTCCATTGTGTTGTGGTAGTAAGGGCATTCCTACAGCAGTAGGACTGGGGGCTGTTCTTCAGCTGGAGAACAGCAGTGAGTGCCAAACGGAAGATATTGGCATCATAAAATATAGATGTGCTGACAACAAACCTTGTCATCCTTAGATCAAAATCTCCATCTTGCATCATAACATTTCCTCCTCTCCTCTTCTGCAGAGCCTCCAAATTCATAGAGTCAAGGAACATTGTATTTGGTCGTAACAAAGGTCTTACGAACAAAACATTGACAAAAAACAAAAAAAATAAAGTGTACAGGAATTTGCTTTTGAGATACAACATTTCATTCTAGCTATATACACTTGTGGCTGTGGTGTGAATGATTGTCATCCAACATGGAACTCTTAGTGCACCATGAACAACACTGAAGGGAATTTCAATATCTCCATAAAGGTTTTTTCTTAATAAAAGTCTTACTGATTGGTTAGCTAGACCGGATATTTGCTCATGGCAATTGTGCACCTCCTGCACAAGGATATCAGTTTAGGAGGAATCACTCTTCCATCACCAAATTGTCAGAGCGCTGTGGCGCATAGAGCACTACTTTTAAAGGGAAGGACAAACTGAGATTTGATTGGTCATGATTGACAACATGGCATCACACGAACACGCCCTTTCTATTTCCTCACCTCCAGAGCCTTTCCCATCTCCCATGACCCTTACAGCTTCACTTTCTCTGGGTTTTAAAGCCTAAGGTGCCCTCCCCCCCTCTCTTTCTCTCTCTCTAAGTCTCTCTATCTGTCTCCCCGCAAGACCCTTGGTGGCCCATATCAGGGTTATGGAGGTGATTACATCATGTAGGTCGCAGGTGACAGCCGCCCACAGCGGTGAGAGAGAGGAGAGAGAGGCTGCTGCCTCCGTGATTAAGCTGTCAGCCCTCTCTCCCCCTCACTTGTCCGCTATCCTCCGTTTTACCATTAATATTTAAGGCATCGAAGTGAGAGGGCCAGAGGAAAGGTGTAAAGATCTGGGGAGGTAAAATAGTCTAAGTCTCCTTCGCTACCTGGGAAGAGGGAGTATTAGACACAGCCTGGTATCATGCCGATACAGCAGCACACCATGTAGCTGCCTATCGGAGCCAGACACTGGACACTGTGGTTCTGGTTATGATATGAACAGCTGTCAGTCAGGCTTGTCCACGGCTCATCTTACCATATATTTCATATGCAGTAACTGTTCCAACATGATTACCTGATGATGAGTTTTCCAGGTATATAGCTGGCCATATCATATGACATTGAAGGTGAAGTGGAAATTGAGGTGTGCATTTATGGAAGGGTTTTTATCGAAAGCCAGTAAAAAAAAAGTCTTCTACAATGAGGAAGGCTAGCGGTCTTGTAAAATAGGTGTGCTAACCCACACATGCTGTGGCAGTCTGCCAGCCTTTCCACCACAGTGACCAGGTCATTGTGGCATTCTGTGTAATCCCCACAACAGCCATGTGTCCTGGCCAAGTGTCCTTCAGCAACACACTGAATCCCTACCTGCTCACACAATAACTAAAATCTAAAATTGAATGGTAACAGGATGGAGTGCAGCCTTCAGTGCAGGGATCAAGAGAATATGAAGCTTTCCCCATAAGTGTAGCTTTGTAAGCCAATGTTGTCCACACTCAAAAAAAAACCTCTGAATCCTATTGTAGTTCTGTGAAATACCCACCCCAGACTCTGGTGAATGCTGAAAACTGTCCATATGAAATGGAGCAGTAGCTCCAAGTGGTGAGATTATTATTTTGTACTTGTAAACCATAGCCAAGTATCCAGCACTGTGCATTATTCTTTAGAAAGAGGGTGAAAACATCAAAGTTTACAATGCTCTGGGCCTCCTTGGAGCCTTAGATGCTGCCTAGCTTAGCAAGTTTGCCCTTTTGAGGGACACATATAGACTGAAGGTGCTGCTCATCTTTGCTTCTGTTTGCATTGTTGTGTTCATCTTTGTACTCGGGGGGCACTTCGATTGAGATGCAAAGTATAAATGACATTTGGCGGTGAGTTTGGTGGGTTTAAGAGTTCAAGTATACATAGCAGAAAGAAAATACGGCCCAAGCAAATGTTGTTCTTCCTTGCTCGAGGCATGTTTGATGTGATTATCTCAGCTACCTGGGAATCGGTTCAATTAATGTGAAAATGAAGAGGGAAAGCTCAAACTGAGACACTTTCTATCAATTAATTAATTGTGCTTGGGCTCAGTAGAATGCACTTCCCTAATGAAGAGCCACATGCCAGGCATCTCCAACACATGGGGAAGCTGTAAACACATATTTACATCACTGTAAATACAAACAGGCACAGATACTGCCTTGCTAATGCAAGACCCTCAAGAACAATGCCAAGGCCCTTTGATTAGTTGATACCTGTTCTGCTTGGAAATAAATAGACCTATTTGAATTGGCCCGCAAAGGGAAACCATGCAAGGAGGACTGCTGTTATGTTTGCTAATAGCTTCACTGAATCTGAGAATATGCTCATACTTAAAAAATACACTCACCCTCACAGGTTTTGCTTATGAGGTTTGTGCATATTGAATAACTATTGATCTGTGTCATGTATTTCAAGGACTTTGACACTGCAAACTTTTTCTCCGGCAGAAAATAATAATAATTCTGTGTGTGAGAATGCTTGCATAGCAGGTGATTATGCTGCTGCCGACGGCACGTCAATGCTTCAGTGGCAAAGTTGTTGGAGGGGTTGTTTTGTGTCTCCACTCTCTGTCTGTCTCCACATGTTCTAAAATGCTGTATAGTGATGAAGAACAGGGCAGAGGATGGAGAGAATGAGAGAGAGAGAGAGAGAGGGAAAAGGGAGAAGGAAAAGAAGGTTGATTGGGCGTCTGCATGCAGCCACAATAAGCTCCTCTCAGAATGGGCAGACACACTGCTGAAATATGCATGAGTCATTTCCCAGGGGTGGGCGGGGGGGGGAGAGAGCGCCAGAGAGAGAGGCAGTTTATTTATTAAATTACATAAAACGGCTTTAAGGGATTAAGAATGCCTAATGTTGCCTTTTGTTTTCACTCATTGCCACTATAATGCCAATTGAGCATAGGCAGGTGGGACTACAAAGAATGATAGTTGTCGATCATAAAGGGAGGCAATAATCCTATTTCAGAGATCCCAGCCAGCCAATAAGTCGGATCTGCCAGGGGCATATAAACACCATGTTATGTAAGCAGGGAGCACAACGCCGGCACATTGGTTTACTGCTGCCTGAACACTGTTCGGTCAAATATTAGCCTGTGCAACCTCAATAACTCACTTGTATTCAGTGCAGAGCAAACTGTGCCATGGAGTCACCAAGACATTTGTCTGAAAGTGTATATGTGTGTGTGTGTGTGTGTGTGTGTGTGTGTGTGTTGGGGGTGGGGGGTTATTAAAAATCAGCTAGCGTCCAGTCAGTGTTGTCCACCTCTGATATGATGCAGTTTGTTTGGTTATAACTTTACTGTAGAATTGATCAATACTACACTGGTTGTCAATGGGAAGCCTTTAACCTAAATTCATTCTCATGTAACATTTTGATTGAAGTTCCACACAAGCATGAACATGTTTTATTATTATTATTTCAATGGGTTTCAATGGAGAGTTTTAATGTCCCATTGTATAAATGCTGCCTCAAAGGCTTTTGCAGGGTAAATTCTGAAGACTACTTAGTTTTTTTTTTTCTTTTGCCATGAAAATGCTCAAAAGATTGGCTGCAAAATGATTGGTATTCAGAAAAACCTAATCAGTCGAACCCTAGTGTGCGTAGTTGCTCTTAGATGTATACATGCAACGGGGAAGAAGCCAAATCCCTTGTGATTTGGCTTCTATCACGCCGCCTCCCACTGTGCCATTATGTGATACTGCACCATGATAATACCCAGCTTGCTGTATTGTGCTCCCATTACAACAACAGTAAGGCCCAGGCGGCCACTAATCGGGATAAAGTCCCCCGAACAAATCGGCCTGTCAGTTTTGGGAAACATTTTAGAGGATTGCCGTCAGATTCAGGCTTTTGGGTGTTGGAGAGAGAGAGAGAGAGAGAGGGAGAGACGAAGAGAGGATGTGAGACAGAGGAAGATAGGAAGCTATGAGGGTATTTGCCATTTAGGGGGAAGGATAGGCTATAACTTAAAAGAGTGAATAAATGAGTAAGCTAGATGACACACACACACACACACACACACACACATACACACACACACACAGACACACACACACACAAACATTCACAAGAGTGTATGCTCTCTCAAGCCTCTGCTTTTCCCCAGTACTAATCCTTAATCTTTTTATTACAATATTTAGCCACAGTAATTGATTGCAATTACACTACCTTAGGCTTATCTCAAAGCACTTCCTGCATCCCTATTAGCTTTGAGAGAGAGAGAGAGATTGAGCGAGAGAGAGGAGGGGTGGGAGGAAAATCTGGATGTTAGTGTCCTTCATCCCTCAAATAAACTTCTCTAAGGGATGCTGCTGAATCAGTAAGAGTGACGGCCGGCATGCAGCAAAGCTGGAAAAAAGAAAGGAATAAACCAGAACCACTCCATTTCTCCCCATGGAGGCTCTAATACAAAAAAGTACGATGATTTAGCACACCGCCGTTCATCCCGGGGACCTCTGCCATAACCGGGCTTAAGCAGTGCCAGGGGAATCCTTAATTGGCTTGTTTCTTGTCAGGGACGCACCGAGGCCGATATCTAACGTGCTCCCACTCGGCATCTCGCTGACAGCAGGACAGATCCTGACAGCTTTTTGGGCTAACCCTTGCTGCGTGAGGAATACAGTGATGCTGAGTTAGAGAATGAGAGAGAGAGAGAGAGAGAGAGAGAGAGAGAGCGAGAGAGAGAGGGAGGGGGGCACCGGATGGATGCAAATGGAAGGAACAGGAGAAAATAGAGGGGCGGCAGAGCAAGCAGGTTATCAGAGCCAGAGACGAAATAAGGAGCTGAATACATGAATACGAGAACTAGTGGCAACCAGAGAGAAAACAGTACATGTGGTCACTGGACAACAGGTGAGCTTGAAACAGACAGATTCACTTTTCTCTTGAAATGGAAAAAGCTCCAAAACAGAGTATAATCAGGATAATACTTTAAAAGGTTTGATTTACTGACATTTACAATTTAAATTTCGAATAGGTGAGGGGAAATCCAGCAAAATCTAGTTTTCCAATATGATGATAAATGCCACAAGCTGACGGGGTTAGGGTTATGATCTCAATTTCAAACCTGTTTTCAAACCAAACAAATCATCATCTTACTATAAACTGTATAAACTATATTTTGAAAACAAACATAGGAGCACTGGATGTGTTTCTGCTTGTGAGCAACATGTCCAGTGGAAAGATAAATCAAGTGATCTTTGAAAGCGTGAATGTATTTTTACTACAACTATAGCAGAAAGAACTGACAGAAAACCTTCCTACCCTCTCCCTTCATCTGTCTCTGTCTCCCCTACTTTTCTCCTCCTATTCCTCCTCCTGTCCCCTTCTCTCCTCCCTCTGTCTCTCCTGATTTCCTCTCCCTTTCCACCCTCTTCCCTTTCCTTACCTTCCTCCTCCTCGACCTCCTCCTCCTCCTCTCCCTTCATCTTCCATCTTTCCCCACCTTTAGTCCACATTGACGTCAGTACACTGGGAGGGAATAAATAGGCCTCTGTGTGTCTGTGTGTGTGTGTGTGTGTGTGTGTGTGTGTGTGTGGGTGGGTGGGTGCGTGTGCATGTTTTGGTTTAAGACCAGTCGACACATGCTGGCAGAAGCATCCTACTCTAAATGCATAGCCTGAGAGAGAGAGAGAGAGAGAGAGAGAGAGAGAGAGGGTTAGGAAACATTAATTTGTCATAGGGAGTCAGACAGGCAGTTGAGACAGTTGGTAAGGCAGTTAGATAGTCAGCCAAGCAGTTAGATAGGCAGGTATGTACAGGCAGTCAGGCAGTTAGACTGTCATTCAGGTAGTTAGACAGTTGTTTGGGGACTTAGACACACAATTAGACAGGCCTTTAGACAGGCAGACAGGCAGTTAGACAGGCAGACGGTCATTTGGGCAGTTACAGTAGATGGGCATTTAGGCAGTCACTCAGACAGCGACACAGTCAAGTAGTTAAGCAAGCACTGATACAGTCAGATGCAAAGTTAGACAGTCAATCAGCCTGTTATAAGGCAATTAGAAATGTGTTTAGGCAGTTAGGCAGTCATTCAGGCAGCCAGACAGCAAGTTTGACAGTCAGGCTGGTAAACAATCAGTTGAGTAGTTATACAGGCAGTTAGACAGGCATTCAGGCAGCTAGGAAATCAAACAGCAAGTTAGACAGTAAGACAGTCAGTCAGTGAGACCCTCAGTCAGGCAGTTAGACAGTTATACAGTCAGATATGAAGTTAGACAGTCAGTCTTAGACAGAAGGACAGAAAGGAAATGTACTTCAGACTTGTACCACAGCAGAACCCTTCATGGTGCTAACACTTATAGAAAGGTTGTCTATAGCACCATGCTCAAATGGCACGTACGAAATTCTCCAAGTCAGCAATATTAAAATAACCTTTTAAGAACCACACTGGGTTCTTTATTTTACTCTTTTTTTATTTTAACATCAGAGAGTCATTACGGTTCAATATAGAACCACTGCCCTAACCAAAGACCCATTTCTGTGTGCATCCTTAAATGGTTCTTTATAGCACCACCCATGTAGAACCATCTGAGCATTGTGCTATAGAGAACCTTTCTAAAAGGGTCATTCACAACACCATTAAGGGTTCTGTTATGGTACCAGCCTAAAGAACCTTTTTCTCATACTGAATAGAACCCGTTTTATTAAGAGTACAGCGAGTCAGTCAGGTAGGAGGGGTCAACCTCTGCTCCTCTGGGGATCTACTGCTGGGTAAGGACATTCTAATAGGGGGACAGCCTGCTGCTACTGACACACACACACACACAGAAACGTGCACGTTCAGGTGTACATGCACATAGACATTTTCTTTCTCATGACTCTCTCTCTTTGTGTCTGTCACACACACACACACACACACACACACACACACAAACCCGCGCACACACAAAGAGCAGCTGAGGAGGCCCAGTTAGAGGAAACCAGCCCAAGGTCACGATGCTTTATGCCTAGTAGGCTGTTTACTGCTGTCTGTTTCACTAGACTTACATCAGAAAAATACACTGCAGTGACACTGATGCATGGCTATAGCAAACCTGGACCTCACAGCATTCATCACGCAACTTATTCACTGCAGCATCACTATATCATGCAAAATATAACACTAATATAGGTGTGAAGTTTGGTTTTGACTAGCATTAGACCGATATACTGTCTCAGTTTGCCGATATTGTCCTTTTATTCAAAATCGGATATCAGTCAGTGTTGTCCACCTCCGATATGATGGAGATTCCTCCCTGACCACAGCCAGTGAATGTTTTATTTATTTATTATTTTTACCTCCACCTCCACCAAAGAGGGTTTCGCCTCCGTTAGTTTGCTTATCTGTGTGTCAGCAGGATATCTCAAAAAGTTGTCAACGTATGTCCGTGAGATTTGGTGGATAGATAGACCTGGGGCCAGAGCACAATTAATTAGATTTTGGTGATCCGGATCTAGGATTTCTGCCGTTATACGATTATCATTTATTTTTACCATAACTATGAAACTAACAGAGATAGAGACTTGATTCCAAATCCTAAGTTTTCAGGGTCAAGAAATCAATTTCACTTCCAATTTTAGTCTTAATTTCAGTCTTTGGCTGTAACAGCAAGTTAGAGAATTGTTGAGCATTGGTGGAGGTGTGCCCTCAGTGCCCTCTAGTTATTTATGAAAGAGTATTTAATTAAATACTTAATTCTGATTGGACAATTGATGCATTCAGAGGTCTGCTATTTGTGAATTACAGGCTGCAGTTTCACATCTAATCATTCACTCCATAGTCAAGAAGTCTGAGCGACTTTGTTGTTTTCTAATCAAATTAACAAGCAACACCTTGTGCCTAAAATATGTTATTCCTTTATTACTGTAGAAATGTAGAAACATGGAACATTTTCCCAGTAATATTCTAAATGTATTCAGTGAGTATGAAACTTTTGATTGCTTGTTAGAAGCTTGTAAAATACTTAGTAGTAGTAGTAGAATAATTTAAAATGATTTAAAATAATTTAAAATAATTTAAAATCAATATTTTGTGTCAAAAGATGCATGTCTTTGTGTCTTTGATAAATAGCCGAGTGATGAGCATTATACATATATTCGATATCAGCACAAAATATTGGCAGCTTCAATCAATCAGTATTGGGATTTAAAAACCTGCATTAGTCCAACTGTAGTGATTACCAGTAGTATGTTTGTTTGAGACTCTACAGCAAAAACAAGTTTTATCTAACTGTAGTGCTGTGAGTTGTGAACCAGAAAATGTACCCAAATCTCTCCGAAGTCAGTCTCCTATTCATTGTCAATGGAGCAGCTTGTATAGCTTGACGACGTCCCAGATAACATTATCAGCTCTAGATTAGATTGGCAGAGACGTATTACACAAATCTGGATTAAACCTTCCAAGATATTAATGGATTTAAATTCTGTTTTAGGGCTCAATCTTCCTTTAGAAATGGAGCCTTACGCTTTTCTATCAACAGTTGAACTTGTACATCTTCCTCAGCTTCTGAGATTATGTGTGGTTGATTGAAACAGGATTTTTCTTTGGGGCTGTCTATATAGTCTTGTAATAGCTTTGTGCCTAGCAGAGCAATCGCAGTGCTCCATCAAGCTCTGACACATCCATTTGTCACACTGTCTGTGGTCAGATAGAAAACCAAGGGAAGATGCGCACACACACACACACACACACACACACACACACACACACACGCACACACACACACACACACACACGCACACACACACACACACACACTCAGATGCAACACGAGGAAATGTGTCCCAGTCTACAGTACATACTGTATGGGTTTTTGATAGTTCTTGCTGTCAAAATATAGTACAAACTGAATCTGTGCTTATTGTACTGGCTAGACATGCACAAACGCGTGTGTGTGTAGGCCCAAAAATACAATCAAGAAGGCAAAGAGAACTCACACTCATAAACAAAATGCATATGATGCATAAAGTGACAAAAAGTTTGAGTTACCCCATCATCAGAGGAAAAACTAAAACAAAGCACTGATGATGAGGTAATGTGAAAATGTTTTGTACTTTTTACTTAAACACTTAATTACACTTAAAAAGACTTCATTAATCACTTTATTGGTTGGTGTGACTTTTTCATCCATTTCTTAGTTCAAGTTCCCCTTGCATCTGTCAAACATTTTTCTCTATAGTCATTTTCTCAGACTAGCTCAGTTGCCAGCCACTAATCTCCTCTAATCACATACATTGTTACATATCATCAATTTTTACGCTTGAAGATCATAACCTCATAAGTGCCTGACATCTCCTTCCATCTGTAATCCATTATCCTTTGGTATCCTTCCCGCCAGTCAAACTCTGGCTAAGAGGTCGACTTTCTGACACAGCATTGCATCTCGGCAGGTGCCCATATGGTAACCATGGCCACCGGCATCCATCATCCATCTCTGCCACATCCTATGGATCACACGACTTAACAACCGATGACATGGCATTAGCATACTGTAGTGGCTGGGAAAGGTCATCTCTCCTCTCATGCCACACATTCAAATGGTTCTTGTGTACAGAGAGAGTAAGAGAGAGAGATGTGCAAGTGGGGGGGCCTCAGATGGAAATGACATGAGTGGTTTCAGAGCTTATTTCTCTTGTACTCTGTAGCAGGACGTGCCAGGGAGGGGGTGGGTGGGTGGGTGTGGGGCGGGACTAGTGGGGGTAATGGGTGGAAAGGCGTTCTGACGCTCATTGTAACAAGGTGCCAGTGGTGGAAGATTGATCACAGCACTCCAGGACAAAATCACTAACCTCCCACCCCCTCCTTACACCCAAAGGCGTCAATTCACAAAACCCTCAACTGCGGTCCCTGCATATAATATAATTTGCCTCCAATGTACAAATCCTCTTATTATGTTATTATTTGGTCAGTGTGATAAATTATAGGTGTGATAATTGTTGGTCACCATCAGCTTAGAGGGAACATTGGTCCTGAAAGCTCTCCTGATATATTATATATAATATATTTCTTGATCTTTGCTCTCCATTGTCATGATAAAAAGTATAAGATTAAATTTGACTACCTTCACTTTGGCTAAGGTATGGCGAGTGCACCCACACCTTACTGTACCCAGTTGAAACCCATGCTTCATTCTGTCCCCCCAGCCAAACACCTTGAACAGATGCATGTGTTGAGCCCTGGTGACAACCAGGCAGAGTTATCACTTTTGGTCCAAGCAAGGAACTTCAAGAACGTGCAAATCATTCAAAAGCGAGGAAGGGCACATCAAACATTGTACTTACCATTGCTTGTGTGTGTGTGTGTGTGTGTGTGTGTGTGTGTGTGTGTGTGTGTGTGTGTGTGTGTGTGTGTGTGTCTCATTCTCATTCCCTTTTTTTTCTCTGTCTCTGATGAAAGGGAGCTAGAGCTGTGATTGAAGAGAGATAGATGGAGGGTCACTTGGCTACACATTGTCCCCTGAAACCCCACAATTTGTCCTCTCTAGCTCTTTTTCAAGCAGTGGCATAAGGGTGGGAGGAAAAAACCTCAGATTCTCAGATCTATATCCCGGATTCTACATATGTGGGGGGGTGGGTTCGGAAGATGGTGCCTAACAGGGGGATAGGGTTTCATCCGAAATGAATGTTTTGTCTGGTGAGCTCTCTAAAATGCACTTAACATTTTGTACTGAACTTCAGATAAAACTGAAAGCCTCGCCTCAATTCCCTGTCTCTGTTTTTTTCCCTACCGCATTGTCTCTCTCTTCGTTCTCTTCCTTTGTCTCTCTTTCTTTGCCACTCTCTCTATCCTAATTGATCGAGCAAGCAGGTCATTCCTTAGTGTCTGCACTCATTTCCAGTCAGGCTTGTTTAAGCGCTACAGACTGCAGTCAGATGGCTTCGCTAAGGGACCTGCTACTGTAACCAGACAGACAGGCAGGCAGACAGACAGACAGACAGGCAGACAGGCAGACAGGGTGGGAGACAGTAATACACTCGCTCAGAACCCAAAACACACACACTTTTGTATTGCTATACATATGAGGACCTTCCATTGACCACATTCATCCCTTAAACCCAAGTCCTAATCCTAACCTAACATTGACCCTGTATCTGCACATCCTTAAAATATCTTAAATTTAAGGCCTTAAAAAGTATTTTTTAACCATACAATGATAATGTTCTTTGTGCCACATGTCTAATCATAGATTGAAGTAATAATTAGCAACACTTTTACATAAATACATTGCTATTTTGCTACTCTCTATCACTGATTGATTTAGACTGAGATTCAACCCATACCCAGTTCATGAAAGCTTTTACGTTTGCTGTTCCAAACATCCTGTGTCGTGTATTGGAATAAATAGAAGAAGAACTGGGTCGTTAGCATGAGCAGCGATAGGCACCATGGTCGAATAGACAAGAAAAAGAGCGCCACCTACTGAAACTCAAACTTCAGGAACAGAAAATCCGAGGAAAAAGACACAGTACTGGACACACTGTTTGATTGACTAGTGACCTCTGGGAAGTTCAGTGTAGAAACACGGCACCAATGACCACTTTAATACAGAACAGGGTTAATAGCACAATACGCAAAACAGCTTCCATTTTATTGGCTTTGCTAAACACAGTTGGCCCTCAACAATCAATTTCCTTTTTCTTATCTTTATAGTTTCTGAACTGTTCATGCTCAGTTAGAAAGTCTTGCCTTGTTTCCTTTTTTTGTAATTGGTCTTAAAAGTAATTGTAGGTAGCCTTGAAAAGGTCTTAAAGTCTTACATGTGGCTTTCTGCAGCAGATTCCCTGACGAACATAATCTAAACCTAATCCCAATTCTTACCTTAACCTGAAAAGTCCTAATCCTCAACTAACCCTGAATCTCCCCACCCGTCTATCCTTGTGAGAACATGTAATCCTCATGAGGACAGAAGTACAAGAACACATACACACTCTCACGCACGCCATCAAATAAACACACTGTACACACCCATACAAATAAAGTTGTCAGCTCTGCATTTGTCTCCCTCTCTTTACATCTTGTCCTCTCCATCTTTCTGTCTTGTGACTCCTTCGCTGTTTATCTTCCTCTTCTCCTCCCTCTTGATATCTTTCTCTCTTTTGCTCATTTTCCCTATTGCCCTCCCTCTCTCCCTGACAGCCTCTTTTTCAGAATAGAGAGCAGCAGACTGTGAAAACAGAAGAGAGGCAGTGTGTTTTGTGTGTGTGTGCATGTTTCATCCTGCATATCTATACACGGGGAAGACATTTATAATTAATGGAACAATTGAATTGTTGTTGAAGTGTTATATGATATTATTGCTGGTAACCTAATTATTGCTTGTCATCTGTCGATGTTTGTAATGCTTGCTTCAAGTGCTCCTTGTAAACTCGTACTTGCGACAACTTCAGAAGTCGTAATTGCAACTTGTCGACCATTCAAGAGGTTTTGGATGGAAATAATTACAAAATGAACCCTGTAGCAGAAAGTACTTTTGGTGGCTGTTGTTTTATTTTAGATATCAAGCAGCACAGAGGTTGTGAGGTTTTTCTAGGGTTCTTTGGTTCTATAGAGAACTGAAGAAAACTAAAAAAAAACACTGATTTGTCAAAATGAAAAAGGTAAATCGGGACAATAAACACAGTGTGGTTTGGATAAAGAACTCATTTCTGGTACTGTGTTAAGAGTATAATGTACTGTAAGTATAACTTGACTTTGAATTAACGTTTACCTGGATGGAATTTCTGTGTGTGTGTGTGTGTGTGTGCATGTGTGTGTAATCCATGCAGTCCTCTACCTGGGTGACTTGGTCTTATCTGTGCTGTCTATAGTTGCACCCTGCAGCCTCAGCCAACGGCAAAGTCCACGCGTCTGTGTGTGTGTGTCTGTGTGTTTGTGTGTGTGTGTGTGTATGTGTGTGTGTGTGTGTGTGTGTTAGAGTGTGTGTGTTTGTTGTACTGCTGTGTACAGCCGTCACTGTGATCCCACATCAGTCAGAGGCAGCTGAGCCACACATTGACATTCCAGACTGCCTGCCTGCCTGCCTCGCTGGCAAAAATAGATATGTAAAACGACAAGCTCTTTTCCCCCTGTTTTCCCACGCATAGTTTGACTGAGCTGGTGGGAAAAAAGAGAGGTCTTTCGTCTGTGTCAGCTCAGACGAGAAAGAGTGTGTGCGCGTGTGTGGTGGGGGTTGACATATCACCAGGTCTAGGAGATTGAGAGGAGGAGGGGAAGAAGGCGAGAGGAGACAAGGTTCATGCCCTTAACTAGTCCTGATCCTGCAGGCATATACGGTATTTGGGGTTTGACCTAAATGGGTTTGTCAGGGCTGATGCCGATATTTGTGTATTGAAGCTACCGATAGCTGATATTTTGTGCTGATTTGACCATTTTCATGCCCAGAAAATTCCCAAAAATCTACCACTGAGGTGTCCTTTTATTCTTGTCAGGATGGGAAAGCCTCTGAAACAGCATTTAGATTATAGGACACTAAAACTCTCCATTGAAACCCATAATAACAAAATGAATAATAATAAGAAGAATGAAAATATATTCACTGGCTGTGGTCAGGAAGGAACCTCCATGATATGTAGACAACACTGACCTGGCAATAACTGATTTTCAATAGAAGGCCAATATCGGCCCCATATATTGGTCTACATACAGTAGGCACAGGGTCATCTACTAGCAGCCGTTGTTCTTTTTACTGCATGCTTGCTGCATTAAATGCTGAATATTGACATTGAACATCATGTCATGCATGTGATACTCTTGATCTCTGTAGGGAAACTTGCTTTTCTCTTGCCCCCCCCCCCTGCCACAGGGAGGCCAGAGGTCAAGGTCAGCTACAGAACAGCAGCCCTGGAGCTGGTAGGGATTCAGTGACTTGCTTAAGGACACTTTAGCAGGGTGAATGTTTGCCAACACTTGAACTGGGGTTGTTGTGTTGAAGGATGGTCTCTTTAATCACTTCTGCAAACACGTTCATTATAATCACATTATTCCAAACCACATAGATGCATAACTATATAGGTAGTGCCAAATGAAATGAAATGCACAACACAGGCATAAGGTGGTGACACGGCTAAGCAGGTTTCATCACTATTTCCATGGAAGTTGTTAAGATATAAGATTATTAATCCACTGTCGTTGGGAGAAAATATTTTTCCTTCTGCTCTACCCTGTATCTGTGGCTTTATAACGACAATTCAGTTTGTATAGATATGTTCTGTTATGCAGGAATCAATAAAACTTTGATGCATAGCCCCGTTCGTTGTGCGAGGCAGGTGGACTAGTTGTCATTGAGCCAACTGAACACCGCTTTTTCATTTCTCTCTTTCTGTCTCTCTCTCTTCTGGTCCTCCTTCTTTCCCGTTTTCTCTCAAACAGTAACCTAAAGGTTAGAGAAGCAGACTTTTAACCAGAAGACTGCTGGTTCAAATGCATTCGAAAATGTGGGAAAGTGAATGAATGATGCTCTCCCATCCCAACAACCACCACTGATGTGCCCTTGAGCAAGGCACTTAACCCCCAACTGCTCAGTGCACTGTATGAATGTGAAGCAGGGCGACACTGGGAATGAGCGTGGAGCTCAGTTTACTTTTCCTGGGTAAATAAGGGTTTAAGAAGAGCTCCTGCTATGAGCAGGAGGAAGCAGGATTATGGTATCTTCATTCCACCAAAAAATATTCCATTGTTCCTTATTTGGAGAGGATTCATTTTAGCACGTGGGAAGAAACTGTTATGTGTTATGTGTTCTTTTGTTCCCTGGACTCTTCAACAACATCCTCTTGTTTTTCTCAAAGAACAGCATACTAACTGGTGCACTGCATAGAGCTCACAATGCTAGAGAGGGTAAATACCATCATAACCTAAGCTGTATGCTTTGTAGAGAGAGCTGTTTTGTTTGCCTTGTTCTTTCTTTTCTCAGATGTGAACACTGTGATTGTTTCCTCTGTGCTGCAGCTTCTTTCTATCTCTGTTTGCTTCAAGAACTGATCCACTTGTCCAAACAAGATGGTAAAAGTTCTGTACATTTTTTTACAGATTTAATTCAATATCAAATAATCTGGGACCAGGTTTAAAATATAGTACACCCGAAAACTTTGTTTAACCTCTTCCTGCAACAACTCACCTCATCTATCAGATTTCAGAGTGGGACTTCTCCTTGAGCGAGACTGTTTCTGGTTAAAAAAAGGTCTGTCTCTGTAGGGATCCTTTCCGTAATGTTGTCAGACACTTCAAATAACAATCTGAGCCTGTCAGTGGCAAAAACAAGCACTTTTAGTAGAGTTACTTTGATCGGAGCACAGATTACGTTGCAGCCATTGCAGCCCGTTTCGCGACTGCCTGCTGAGGCGATCTACTGGGGCAATTACAAAACTTTTTGTACATATTTTGGGGTCTAAATGATTAATATGTAGAAATAGGGCCCAGGTATAAAAATACCGGAATTACCCTTTGAGGAGCTGCTAACCCACCTGGAAGAATTTCATCAGTATGGCTTTCAATGGGGTGTAAGTGTCCCATGATGCTCTTGGTGCTGTTTCAGCATCCTGACAATTATACAGCTCTGGTTTGAACAAGGAAATACATATTGGTAGCAGCCTGAAAACCCATATTGGTTGAACCCTACACAGAACCTCAGAGCCCTCAGGCACATTCAAAGGATGACTGAGGCCGTAGCCAATAGGATGTCACTTTGAGAGAGCACCAGGGGGATGATTGATGGGTGTTCTAGCTCCGCCCTGCTGGCTCCTCATTCGCTGTGATGGATGCAGGGATGAGAGGAGCACAGGGTCTTTGGATTTCATTTGCTCACGGCTGCCCACTTGCTCTTATTGATTTAGGGGCACACTGGTGATGGGCGGTGGGGGGCTCTGCGTGTGTGTGTGTGTGTGTGTGTGTGTGTGTGTGTGTATGGAAGGTCTGTGGTTACTTGTTTTTGATTTGCTCTGATGAATCACTCCCGAAAGAATACTGACAAACAACCTGATATCCAGAACTTTATCAAAGTGCCTCTGACATACAAATCAAACGATCAGCGGCATACTATTGTACAACCACATCATCAAAAAATGAGGCCAAAATAAAACCAGGGTTAGAATGATATGGGTTTCTGAAGGTCGATGCCAATACCTGTCATTTCATATTGCTGATATTTTGTGGTTATATTAAATGTTTAAACTTGTTATTTTTATGCCCCAAAAAAACAACTACAAGTATTCTGAAACAGCATATAGACCAGTGGTTTTTAATCCTGGCCCTCAGGAGTACTGCTAGACTTCTAGTTAGTTGCATTCATCTTGCATCTCAGGCGTAAACCAGTCCCTGATTACATGGCTAGAATGAAAACCAGCAGGGCTCTGGGCCAGGATTGAGAACCACTGACTCAAACCATGGGACAACCTATCTAGGAAAGCAGGTAACACACCATTCTCAAGTATTTTCACCAATCTGAAATGCAGCCTGTACACAGTGATGAGAGAAAGGAAAGGGAATAGAGAGAGAAGTCTGACTCAAGTTGGGATTCAAACTCAACCAGCCGCATGGACATTATTGGATGTCCTCAGGAAAATAAGATCGCATTAAGCTCATTTCATTTTCTTATGGCCTCAATAAAGAATAGCACTATAGATTTTCTGACATGTTCAATGTTGTTATGCAGCTTGCCTCCAATGTCAAATCCTTTCAATGTTCCTCATTGATGTACTCTAAGTAATAGAATCAGGAGGGCTAAAATACACACTGAAAACCAATCTCCATAATTCTCCAATCAAAGTATCGATTGTCTTGTTGGCACTCAGTTAAACACAGGGGAGTCGACCAAGGTTGCCAGATATTGACGGAATCCCCCAGTTAAGCCCCGATTGTCTGTAATGAGCCTTCTATAGACCAACTCCCAATGGGACGTCAGCGATGACAGCTCTGGACACACACACACACACACACACACACACGGTGAAAGAGTTTGTTTTCGTATGGCTCGGAGAATACCAAACATTTCCTGAGAAAGAACACACACACACACACACACACACACACATAATGCTCATACACCTAAATGCACAAACACACACATGCATCGATGTACAGCAAACAGCCTATGCATTTAAGAGGGTTTCAGGGTCTCACCAGGCCAAATAGTTTAATGTCAGTGTAATTGAATTGACTTGAAATGATCCAAATTAGAGAATGACATAATGACATAGAGTTCACTCTCACCACTATTATCTCCCCACATACAGTGTAGACAACAACAATCAACATCTACAATAATCTTCCCATATTGGTCCCTGGAACTACATCTTATCAAATGAGAGTGTGTGTGTGTGTGTGTGTGTGTGGTCTAATGTGTTTCTATTTGAAAACGTTTGCCAACCCCTGGTCTATGCTGTATGTTTGTTGATATGGAAGGACATGGATAATAATATACTGATAGTGTGTGAGTATTCTACTTTTTTCTAGTCAAAAGTTAACATGACTTTGCCAGTGATCATAATATTCATTTAAAAAGGCCAGCAGTGATAGACACACACACACACACACACACACACTCACACAAAGACGTTTAGTTTTACTTTCTTCTTGCTGTTTGTTCTTTTCTAATAAAGCCAATGAGCTGACATCAAGTTCCCTATTGAGCAAAGGCTTTCCATCCTTCTTCCTGTTACTGTGTGTGTGTGGGTGTGTGCGTGTGTGTGTGGTGAAGGTCTAGGTTTTCCATCCATCACAGGGGGATGCTCTAGGATGAAATAGAAATCTCTCAGTCCCTGTGACAGCGGAAACACACACACACTGTCAGCATAGTGCGTGTGTGTGTGTGTGCGTGTGTGTGTGTGTGAGTGAATGAGAGAGAGAGTAAAGAAAGTGTCAGGTAGACAGAAGGAGACACAAATGAGAGGCATGGGCATAGAGGGAGAGAGAAAGAGAAGAGAGAGATGGAGGGGAAATGAGACATGGGAAAGACACAAAGATAGAGATAGAGAGAGAGAGGAAGAAACAGAAAGAGTGCCAGAGAAATGAAGAAAAACAGAGGAGGGATTGAGCTATGCAAAGGGTGAGAGAGAGAGAGAGAGAGAGAGAGAGAGAGAGAGTAGGTAACGTTTTAATATAAAAATCATCCCTAGTGAAGCTTTAATTTCCTCAGAAATGGTAAAAGTTATTACATTTTCATGTTAATAATGTGACTTTATGAAAGTCACATTGTGTTTTCAGTGTTTGCATAAAACTCAGCTAGAGAGGGGGAAAGAAAGAAAGAGAGAGAAAAAGAGAAACAATGAGATAGAGGAATTGGAGTGATGTAGAGAGAGAGAGAGGGAGGGAGGGACAACATACGGCTTTGTGTGTGTTTACCTTGGCCAGGTTTTATCTCCCCTGGCTTCTTCTCTGCTTTAATTGAGAGAAGAACACTCCGGAGAGCAGGGAAACACACACCTGCTACCGACTCCACTGATATGTGTGTGTGTTGGTGTGTGTGTGCATCACCATAGCAGAATCACATTTTGTAGTAAAGCAAGCCACTTTGTTAGCGCTGAGAAGGGCTTGCAACCTCTGCCGATGACAGAAGAGACAAGATTTATCAAGCCAGGCGTCCAGGTGGTCCAGTCTGAGTCCCTCGTCGCATGTCATCCCCCTCTCTCCCCCAGTCTTTCCGGTATCTCTCTCTATCAGCGACTGTCCAATAGAAGAAAAAATGCCCCAAAAATAATCTTAAAAAAAAGATGTAAGCCTAGTCTCCTGTACCAACAAATGTACAGCATCAGTTTCCAATCTGCGTCCCGTGGGCCATTCGTGATCCCTTCCTGAAATTGCTTTGAGCCCCTCCACCTCCAAATTCCTGTTCTGGGATGATGATTTGGTTTGTTTTCACATCACATACAACATCTGTACTGCCAATTTACTGAGACACATTTTAATGAGCAGCTTGATGGTGCAAGATTGAAGAATCAGGCTTAGACTGCTAAGGGTTTTTGTCAGACACCAATATTTATTATTTTTTTGTGCCAGAATACAATATCTTTAAATTTGACCATTTTCATGTCATGCAAATACAAGTATTCAGTGTTTCTCCATGCATACTTGTATGGAATCTGATCAAAACCTCTTATCAGAATCAATTCAGGTTTAATAAAAGACCATTATCCGTAAATCAGTTAAATATATCGGTAAATTATAATTTAATTATTATATTTCTAAATAATCATTCTCCAGATGTATTTATTGGTCTGCAGCTCTCCACCCCATCAGATCTTTCCAAAATGTTTTCATCCATGTCAAAACTATCACCAGGTCTTTCAACATAATAGTGTCTGTAAGACCATATTACTTCTGTATTCACCATTCACCTATTCACCATAGTGGGAACAAGATAAATAACAATAAAATTTGACATTTAACAGACTCCACAAATTATGCATGACCTAAATGTGGAAATGTGTTGAAATGTATACACACACACACACACACACACACATGTACACACATGTCATCCTCTAGTCTGGTCCCCATTAGGAGGCATGGCCATGCAGCATCCATCCAGCCCCGTTGCCGATACCGGCTGTTTATGAGTGGGAAGAACCTGTCGATTGGTCTGCTGAGCGCTGACCGCCTGCTGATTATGAGCATGGATCACAGGGCTTGTTGATCGACCACCGACCATTTGAACACCCCACCCAGCCCCCCACCCCCACACACACACACACACACACACAGCATCTACCTCCAACAGGCAGTAAATAACCCAATGCCATGGCCTTCCGCTAGTCACTTAGTCAAAACTACTCACAATATCATGCTGAGGGCTGTCTGCTTGTTTGTGTGTGTGTGTGCGTGTGTGTGTGTGTGTATGCGGGTTGCCTTTGCACTGAATCATTTTGTTGAGCAGCGGGTAGTGGCAAAAACTGGCATGTACACACACACACACACACACATTCTCTGCCATCAAGTCTAAATGGATCTGGTTATTACAAACTAATCAAATACACAAAGCAAAGCAATGTGAACACCATAGATAATAAAAAGCCTCATGCCATAAACCCAATTCGGATGGGATTAGAACCACAACATAACAAAGTTATTAAACTATTACCCATGCTTCTCTATTATTTCACGGTTTTTAGCTGACACTAAATCTCAGACAGAGGCGTGTAGTTTGGTCAGATGTACTAGATGTAGTTGGCTGAACAGACAAAGAAAAGAGCGCCACCTACAGAAACTCAATCTCAAATCAGGATTTTACAGATTACCACTTTAACATGGCATCCAAAACGGGGCAGGATAAGGTGTTGGGCAAGATAAGGCGTTGGACCAGAGAGGCGTTGGACCACATTTTTTATGATATTTTCAGTGCCAGTTCAAAAACAGTTCAAAAATACATCATCATGGATCTAGCTCTCTTGATGGACTTCTGCCTTGGCCTCGTTGGCTCCCAAGAAGCTGTATATGGTCTAGGTACCAGTTAAAACAGCAAAATCCTCCTCAAACGCTTCCATGTTGCCCTGTCTTCACTTTCACAGACAAAAATGAAATTACGAGCTCATAGGCAATGAGGAAGTAGCGCGATTGGTGTTTAAATCATCTGCAAATGAGTTGAAACCCTGAGGTGTCTCTCTGGACGGGACTAGAGCTATCAGACCAACCAGTGCAATGAAAAACAGTCGGTAATTGGGGGCGAAATTAATACCGGGGGTTGAGGGGGGAAATCACCATTGTGGTAGCGCCGGGCAGGACTAAAATTAATGAAGAGCTGAAGTAATAATTACTATTACCCTACCTACCCTGGAGAAACGAATCCCGTCTGAATGGGGCTATAAGACAGGCTCGTGTCTGAAGTCCTGCTGGCACTGAATTAGAATTTCTGGGAAGGAAACTGTAATTTTTACCAACAGATTCTTATTTTTATTAATCCACCGTGTCCAGAACTTTTACAAATCCACATTATTAAATTACCTTACCTACCTTACCTTACCTACCTTACCTTACCTTACCTTACCTACTTACCTTACCTTACCTACCTTACCTTACCTTACCTTACCTACCTTACCTTACCTACTTTACCTTACTTTACCTTACCTTACCAAACCTTACCTTACCTTACCTTACCTACCTTACCTTACCTTACCTTACCTTACCTACATTACCTTACCATACCTTACCTACCTTCCCTTACCTTACCAAACCTTACCTTACCATACCTTACCTACCTTACCTTACCTTATCTTACCTTACCTACCTTACCTACCTTACCTTACCTTACCTTATCTTACCTTACCTTACCTTACCTACATTACCTTACCTTACCTACATTACCTTACCAAACCTTACCTTACCTTACCTTACCTTACCTTACCTACATTACCTTACCTTACCTTACCTACATTACCTTACCTTACCTACCTTACCTTACCAAACCTTACCTTACCATACCATACCTTACCATACCTTACCTTACCTACCTTACCTTACCTTACCTACCTTACCTTACCTTATCTTACCTTACTATCCTTACCTACCTTACCTTACCTTACCTTACCTTACCTTACCTTACTATCCTTACCTACCTTACCTACCTTACCTTACCTTACCTTACCTTACCTTATCTTACCTTACTATCTTACCTACCTTACCTACCTTACCTTACCTTACCTTACCTTACCTTACCTTCCCTTATCTTACCTTACTATCCTTACCTACCTTACCTTACCTTACCTTACCTACCTACCTTACCTTACCTTACCTTACCTTATCTTACCTTACTATCCTTACCTACCTTACCTTACCTTACCTTACCTTACCTACCTTACCTACCTTACCTTACCTACCTTACCTACCTTACCTACCTTACCTTACCTTACCTACCGTACCATACATTACCTTACCTCAGATAATCATCTGTTCTATTCCTGCTCCATTGAATGCCATTGTTTGAACAAGAGGGCAGTACTCTAGTGAAGGGAGCCATGAGGGCTGTACATGTGACATTTCACAGATATTTCAATATTCATTATGCAAAATCCACACTCCCCCATTCACAGATTAGAACACAACAAACTCATTATCTATCATGTAAATGGTATTTCTGGCCTTTCAATCTTGTGAATCTTGTGGTGAATGATAAGATATTTAAAGAAAGAAAGATGTTACTATTACAGAGGAAATAAAGCTTATTCACATCCAGTTACCTATGGTCTTAAAATAGTAATAGTGTGTGTGTGTGTGTGTGTGTGTGTGTGTGTGTGTGTATGGCAGTTTTAGTTTGTACTATTCATACATAACCAATGTCTCATGGCACCAATGTAACAGCTGCCAGTCATATCTCCAAAGGCCACTTACTTCCACTTTCCAGTTTGTTCACACAAACAAAATGGGCATTAGCCATGCTAATTGCACAAAACAGACTCTCCAAAATTAGAAAATTGCTTTTACAAAGTGACTCACTGCCTTGTTGTGTAAATAGTTTAGACAGACAGAACAAATGTTGAATTCATACGTATCAACGTTTCACCATGCCAATTACTAATTTCGCTTCCCTTATGTTGAGGGAGGCAGAATATGGGGCACCGGGGCTTCCCCTGAGCTCCCAAAACTACTAATCCATATTAGGGGATGGTCAATGTACTGTACACTAAACTCTGTAGGGTTGGCTGACACACACACATACAGTATATAACAAAGTTCCAAGCTTTTCAAACAAAATAGACAGCGAATGAGACTCCTGCCAGAGTCATACTAAAATGTTTAAAGCCACATTAGCCGTCACCCCTTAACCTGCCCCACTGGTTTCTGAGTAAAATAATGATTAAGTAATTCTCTTATAGCAGGATCATAACACAGTCTCGTTCACACAGAGGGACATTTGACTTTTAAATGGTGTGTATAAAAAAAAAAATCTTCATTTACAACCTCACACCCAACCTGGGGGTTGGAACGGTTACGATTGCTAAATGTTTAATTTCCATCGGGGACGAGCCGAGCGGGTGATGACACTATAGTTAAAAGTGCAGCTCTCAATGGGGCCCAGGCTTTCACAGTTTTAATAGAAGGAGCTCACCTCTGGGCGAGCGGCCAGTAAAATGACTGGCTCTCTTTCATGTGAGAGATGGGCAATAAGGGCCTCATCTCACGGTGCAATCAATCAACCATACTTTCCCGACCGTTTTTCAATTATGCATGTTAAAGCCGGGGCCGGGCCGCCACAAGACAACCGGGCGAGGCTTCACTTAAAGTTTTCCACATTGAAAAAAAAAACAGTTAGTTCACTTTTGGATTACAATTCAAGCAACACACATAAAAGGGACTATTGGGCCAAAAGTGTGGTATTGTTGCTGAAATGTCCCTTTAATTTGGAGTTGGAATTGTTCATTTAAGAGGACATGCCTGTAAGAAGATTAGGAAACAGTATTGTCAGCACTTGATGACTTCTTTGGTGGCCATTTTGTAATTGTTTTATATATTAGTAATTTGTAATTGTTTTATATATTTTATTAAACTACATTTATCGAAGCAAAATATTATATCTTAAAATTGACCAGTCAAGCCAAAATTGTCATTTTCACCCGTGGTGCTTCACCTTGAAGTTTTCCACATTGGAAAAAAAAGTTAGTTTACTTTTGAATTACAATTCAGCACCACACACACACACACAATAAAGAGGCTTGGGTCCTGTCAGGTTGCTGATTCCAAAGGGACTAAAGTCTTTGGTACAAAAGTGTCTTTGGTACAAATGCCCCTTCTAATTCTGAAGTCAATTAAGAGGAAATGCATTTCAGGGCCAGTAAGATAATTAAGGAAACAGTATTCTGAGCTCTTGTTGTGAATACAAAGCTGCAGAGAATGACTTGTTCTAAAGTGCTGCCACCACATAGCCGCTTGACACTATCAGCTAGCTGACAAGATGTGAAACTCTTAGAGAGGCGTTTAGATCGGCTCTGAATGGGGATTTCAAACGGCAATATGTTCCTATCACAGTGGATTGTTTTTCCCCCTCTGGAACAAATCACTCTCTGATTCCTCTTCAACGTCTGCCTGTCTCTCTCGCTCTCTCTCTCCGACTGTGGTGTGTCTACAATGGCATTTTACTTCATTTCACAGCCTCCAGACTTGAGTAATTCTCTTCTATCTGCTGATGAGCACACTTTGTGCATCGGCCTACACACACTCACTCTCTCGCTCTCCCTCTCTCTCTCACTGTATTATTAATAACTACAAACTAATACGAGGAATGTTGATTCGATATGAAGCCGAGTTATTAGATATTACCCATGTTCACCTCAGCACAGAACACGATAAACAAAAAATAAATATCTGGGGTCGTTGCTGAGGGCTATGTCTGACCTTGTTGTGTGTGTGTGTGTGTGTGTGTGTGTGTGTGTGTGTGTTCGTGCGTGTGTATATGGCCACTGAGCCTCTCCATTAGTGTGTATGAGTTTTTTTCTTTCGATTCGTTCATTCTCATTTGTTTCTTCACACACACACACACACACACACACACACACACACACATAAATAAAAATGTTCATCTTTTATCTTGACGCTTTGGCAACGTCTGCATCGAAATTAATTGACAGACAGATGGAGACTGAAAACACATCCAAGCCAATTCTCACTAGTCATTGCCCTGTCCTCCTCTCAGTCTTAATTCTTCATTTCCAAGTTTGCCCCGAACCCTCAAGGCTCTAAAAAAAATAAATGAAAAAAACGCTTTCTTCTGAGTTTCATTTTCATGACAAAAAAAGGAGTACTTCTCAACGGGACCTTGATGACAAAAGTGAAACGTTTGAAGAAAAATGTGAATTCCCCTGACTTGGCTGTTGCTGGCTACAATTTATGCTGAGAGACTGAGTTTGGTCTCCAAAGTGTCAGTCGAAGGATTAGACCGACATTTGGGTTTGCCGATATTGCAAATAACATATCGGTCAGTGTTGCAATATGATGGATATGATGCAGTTTGTTTGATTACATATTTATTGTATCTTTGATCAATACGACACTGGTAGAATGGATGCATATTTTTTTCTTTTCTTTTTCTTCCTCTTCTTCTTATTAGCAGTAGTGTAGTAGTACTATGAATACTTACTGAATACTGAATACTTATTTTTTGCCATGAAAATGGTCAAATTTAAATATACTGAATATTGGCTCAAAATAGCAGCTATCAGCATCTTTAATCCAAAATTTTCAGTATTGGTATCAGCCTTCAAAAACCCATATTGATCAAACCCTAGTCAGCGTAATAGCCTAGGGTATTTGGGGCCCTTGGGATACTGGAGGGCCTATGGGTTCATGTTAGTGTCAGCTAGCGATGGCAGGAGGGAGCACCCAAGGGACGCACGTCAAAGGATACATCACCAGACTCAAGCACCATGCTTTATGGGATTGTCTTGGAGTGAAAGTTTCTCTCTCTCTCTCTCTCTATCTCTCTCTTTCTCTCTCTCTCTCTCTCTCTCTCTCTCTCTCTCCCTCTGAAATTCAGAATGGCTTTATTAGCATTACTCGGTGGATATTACACAAGTGAGAGCAGGTTCATGCATGCAGGCAGTAGTTACAGTAACAGAACCAAATAAATCAAAATGATTCACACACACAGACAATAACACGATATATTTTAGGGAAACAACAGGAGTTTTTTTTTTGTTTGACTGCTCAGTATTCGTCATTGTTACTCGCAGTCTAGAAATTGTGACATAAATAAACAAATTTGCAGCAATATCAATTGCATGGCTCTCCTCACCTCATACAATTTTCATCTTCTCTTCATCTGTTGAGGCTCGGTTCTATCACCCGGCATTCCGGCGAGGGAGATATTTAGGATCTCATCTTCGATCTCATTTTGTTTTCAGTGTGAACAGGGACGTGCTTGCCTTTGTTACAGATTTTTATGACAACCATTTTCAATTGCCAAGGCGGGGTCTCCAATCCAATACTTTGTCAAGTATTTTCTGTTAAAGTATTTTACTGAACAAGGTATTATGCTGTATTATCTCTCGCTCTCTCTTGGGCTGACCTCACAGCTCTCAGTAGCTACCCTAAGCTGCAGAGATTGACGGTCTAAATGGGAAGTCTTTGAAGGGCCTTTTCTCCTGGGGACTGCGGGGCGTGGGGGGTCGGGAGCCAAGGGGGGGCCGATAAGTCTTTTCTCTCACACACACCTATGCGGGTCAACAGCAGAGGAAGTGATCAAAGACGACTGAGCGGGCCTGCAGGCTGGTTGGATTGAACACTTAATGAACACAAGTTGCATGGCCCCACAAGGTTGAGCAACCGTAGAAATGTGATGGATCAATGACAGATAGATAGATAGATAGATAGATAGATGTGTCATTTTATGGTACATTTTCTCTTTTTGCTGTAAAGGAGAGGATAGAACTGTGTTTCTGCCATCATTAGCTCAAGCCTTAGCTCGCCAGACGTTACCATGTTGCATTGCTTTCCCATTAAAATTCATCGTGCAAAGTCACACACGAGTTGGCCAATATTATAGCTAATCAAAATCAATTTGTTTTACGGTAATTATGTTACGATTATAGTGACACCTTGAGGGAAGAGCAGATTAGAGCCTGTCATCTTTGGGTGATTGAATTAGAACATGTTATTAAAAAGGATAATGAGTATGTGAAACCAAACATTAGGCTTTGATTACTGCTCTCATCAAGAGGTGCTATTTAGCTAAGTGCAAAACTGCTTATTAAATGTGTTGGCTTATCAAGCAAATAATGCTGGGCGAATTAACCAGTATCTTATAACGCTCCAGACCGTGTTTGTCCATAAAGAACTTGTTTTCCAGCTATTAATTAGAGTAGATACAGGGTGTGTTTGTGTGTTTGTGGCAGTGCTTCCATGTGTGTGTTTGTGTGTTTGTGGCAGTGCTTCCACGTGTGTGTTTGTGTGTTTGTGGCAGTGCTTCCACGTGTGTGTTTGTGTGTCTGTGGCAGTGCTTCCATGTGTGTGTATGTGTGTTTGTGGTGATGCTTCCATGTGTGTATGTGTGTTTGTGGCGGTGCTTCTATGTGTGTCTATGTGTGTTTGTGGTGATGCTTCCACGTATGTGTGTTTGTGGCAGTGCTTCCATGTGTGTGTTTGTGTGTTTGTGGCAGTGCTTCCATGTGTGTGTTTGTGTGTTTGTGGCGGTGATCCATGTGTGTGTATGTGTGTTTGTGGCAGTGCTTCCACGTGTGTGTTTGTGTGTCTGTGGCAGTGCTTCCATGTGTGTGTATGTGTGTTTGTGGTGATGCTTCCATGTGTGTGTTTGTGTGTTTGTGGCGGTGCTTCCATGTGTGTGTATGTGTGTTTGTGGCGGTGCTTCCACGTGTGTGTTTGTGTGTCTGTGGCAGTGCTTCCATGTGTGTATGTGTGTTTGTGGCAGTGCTTCCACGTGTGTGTTTGTGTGTCTGTGGCAGTGCTTCCATGTGTGTGTATGTGTGTTTGTGGCGGTGCTTCCACGTGTGTGTTTGTGTGTCTGTGGCAGTGCTTCCATGTGTGTATGTGTGTTTGTGGTGATGCTTCCACGTGTGTGTATGTGTGTTTGTGGCAGTGCTTCCATGTGTGTGTTTGTGTGTTTGTGGCAGTGCTTCCATGTGTGTGTTTGTGTGTTTGTGGCAGTGCTTCCATGTGTGTGTTTGTGTGTTTGTGGCAGTGCTTCCATGTGTGTCTATGTGTGTTTGTGGCAGTGCTTCCATGTGGGTGTTTGTGTGTTTGTGGCAGTGCTTCCATGTGTGTCTATGTGTGTTTGTGGCAGTGCTTCCATGTGTGTGTTTGTGTGTTTGTGGCAGTGCTTCCATGTGTGTGTTTGTGTGTTTGTGGCGGTGCTTCCATGTGTGTCTATGTGTGTTTGTGGCAGTGCTTCCACGTGTGTGTTTGTGTGTTTGTGGCAGTGCTTCCACGTGTGTGTTTGTGTGTTTGTGGCAGTGATCCATGTGTGTTTGAGAGAAATAGAAATATGGTTGTGTGTTACTTTGTAATTAATAGCTTTATGCTTGGCCTTTGTCACCCAACCTCCCAAATTAATTCCTCGCTTGTGTCAGTGAAAGTAATGTTGATGAAAGGGCATGGCTCTGTAGCTGGAGATGATATTGTATATGCATCCTGCAAACAGGAATGGGATATTTCCAGCGTTTCACTCTCCTCCACAGTCCCCTCGAGTCACACACACACACACAGTTGGCTCAGACCGACTTCAGACCCAGTTTATGGAGCCCAACACCAGTACCTATGTTTTGGGATTGCCGACGGCGGTTTTTGTGGAGCTATTTCATTTCTCTAAATTTGACCATTTTCAGGTAAAGAAAACTCAAATAATTTACAAGGAATCAATGTTTCCCCCATTGTAGTGGTTGTAGTTTCTGTAGCAGCATTTAGACCAAACTCTTTTTAGGTGGTTTAGCAGCTCCTTAAGGCAGGGTGAGTGAAATATGCACACACAGCACTGGGATGATTTATCTGGTGAGCCAGCTTATTTAAAAATAATAATAAATAAATGATAATAAAAACATATTAACTAGCTGTGATCAGGGAGGAACCTCCATCATTTTCGAGGCTGATGACAAAGACTAGCTGATATCTGATAATAAAAGGCCCCATATATCAGCAAACCAGTCTATATATCAGTCCAACCCTAACACACACACACACACACACACACACACAGCAAGGTCAGACATAGCCATCAGCAAGGACATTTTTACAGTGTGCCAATGTTTGTTATTGTCTGTGCTGAGGTGAATGAGGGCAATAACTAATATCCAATATGTATATACATATACAATATACATTCATCTTATTATTAGTCTGTACTGTGGTTAATAATACAGTAATACGGAGAGAGAGAGCGTACGTGTGTGTGTGTGTGTGTGTGTGTGTGTGTGTGTGTGTGTGATAGAAAAGAATTACTCAAGTCAGGAGGCTGTGAAATGAGCTCAAATGCCATTGTAGACACACCACAGTCAGAGAGAGAGAGAGACAGAGCGAGAGAGAGAGAGAGAGAGAGAGAAGTTGAATCCGGGGGTGATTTGTTTTGAAGGCAAACTCTACAGCTTGTGCATGGTGCAATGCTGCATTGTAAGCGCGGTGATTTGAGAGCACTTTTTCCCAGGCAGGTAATTTGATTCTGGAAGGTCGATGCCGGGTGGTTCTGGGGTCGCCCGTGTAGCCAGTCCCCACTCTAATAAAAGCAGAGAGTGGTGAAGGACCAGGAGGCTAAAAACCCCCATTAACTTTTATCCCAGCAACATGGGGACAGGTAACCCCCGTCACCCTGAAAAGCTGCCATACTCCCTGATCACCTGACCTGGGATTCGAAGAGCTTGTGACTCGGCAGTCTGAGTCGGACATCATCGGAGGAAAAATCTACCTGAGAGAGAGAGAGAGAGAGAGAGAGAGGAATGAGAGGGAAAGAGATCACTAATGACACTGACATTTATTGATTATTGTGTAATTATTAGTAGTAATAGTGTATATATTGCCTTAATTGATATTATACTGCTTCGGTAACATGTTTTTTTCCCCAGAGATGCCAATAAAGCATTTTTGAATTGAACTGAATTGAATAGATCGAAGGTGTACTTTGGATTTGTGTTGTTTATTGAAAAGCATCGCTCTACCGTCAAGGTGCATTTGGACATTTGTAAAAAAATAAAGTATTTTTTGTTTGAATCAATTTACATGTTGCTGACAATGATAAATATTGATTTGATGTACCGTCAAGGTGAAATCTAAAATGCTGTAATAACAAACTTCTTCATCTCCTCTTTTCCTCTCCCCACTTCTCCTTTATTCTTTTTTCCTTTCCTCTCCAATCTTCTGCTCCTTTCCCTCTCCTGTCCTCTTCTCATCTCTCTCTTCTCTTCTCTTCTCTTCTCTTCTCTTCTCCTTCCTCTCCTCCACTTCCTCTCGTCTGCAGTGGGACGCCATCACGGAGATGGATGAGCACAACCGGCCCATCCATACCTTCCAGGTCTGCCATGTGATGGAGCCCAACCAGAACAACTGGCTTCGCTCCAACTGGATCTCCCGCCAGGCTGCCCAGAAAATCTACGTGGAGCTTCGCTTCACCCTGCGCGACTGCAACTCCATCCCATGGGTGTCGGGCACCTGCAAGGAGACCTTCAACCTCTTCTATCACGAGACCGACGATGCCCATGGCGTCAAGTTCAAGCCCTCGCAGTACACCAAGATCGACACCATCGCCGCCGACGAGAGCTTCACCCAGATGGACCTCGGAGACCGCATCCTGAAGCTCAACACGGAGGTGCGCGAGGTGGGACCCATGACCAGGAAGGGCTTCTACCTGGCGTTTCAGGACATCGGCGCCTGCATCGCCTTGGTTTCCGTGAGGGTTTACTACAAGAAATGTCCATTCACGCTGAGGAACCTGGCCTCTTTCCCAGACACAGTCCCTCGCGTGGACTCTTCCTCATTGGTGGAGGTGAGGGGGGCGTGTGTTGACCACGCAGAAGAAAGGGACACGCCCAAACTGTACTGTGGAGCCGATGGTGATTGGTTGGTTCCCCTGGGAAGGTGTGTCTGCAGTGTCGGGTACGAGGAGCTTGAAGGTTCCTGTGTTGGTGAGTTGAAAAAGTTTTCTATCTTTCTCACTTTTTTCTTTCTGACTGATTCACTAGTAAATCCTTTCCCGGTGATACTTGCCCCTTCCATGTCCCTTGCTAGTGTGTGCTACAATACCATTTCACCTTCCGATGCTGCATTCATGTCACATAGGAATAACCACGGGAATGACCTAACAGCCAAAAGCAATGACTTGAAAGTGTTCATGCGTTTGAACTCATAGGAAGCCGTCAAGACGCCACGATCTGTAGACTTTGATTGATCCTGATCAGCTTCACACTTAACACTCATGTGACGATATATTTGAGTTCATGTTTTATAATAAACCAAATATTGCACTGCCACCCACAAACTGGCATTTTAAGGTATATGAAAACAAATTATGTGATTGAAATTATTGACTTTGTTTATTTGAAACTCATATATTAAACAAAATACTATATTGAAATTGTACTATTTATACTTTCTGTGCACTTTTGCATGATGTGATTTCAATCGGCATTCGGTTCAATGATCGACCGATCGCACTGTTGGAAGAATCAGCAATTATGACTTTATGGTGTCCTGGTGGCTCATTTGGCTACGGCACATACCGTGTAACTGTGATATCCTGAGGTCCAGAAAACCTGATCAGTGCACCCCAGGTATTTTATTTTTGTTTTATCACCTGAAAGCTGAGGAGAATGGTAGTAGGAAGCTCATATCTACCATCTTACCATCTTACCATCTTCATCCCTACTCCCGCTGTACGTCTATCTTCCACTCTATCTCCTCCCTTTCCTATTCACTCTCCTCCCTCTATTCCATTCATTTATTATGATCTCTTATCAACGCAGAGAGACATAGAGTATATGAGGATATAGGAAGCTGGCCAGGAACTCCATTTCTTCTTTGGTCTACTTAACATAAGTATTGACGCGTCAGCCGGTAGATAGTGGATAGATGCAGTGGCCATGTGGCTAGATAATGATCGTGTCTGTAGCGCTTTACTTCCATCTACTTGATACAAATGGAAGAATTTCAAATGCAAAATTACAAAAGCGTCCTTCTGTGTCGGCAACTGTCTATTACCCCTGTACCCCCTACATCCCATACACACACTCACTTCTCTGCTCTGATATGTAAACCTCCTTCTCTTTCACCTCCCCCCCCTTCATTATCTCTCCTCCTCATCATGATCCCTCCTTCATCTTCCTCTGCTTCCTCTGTCATTGCCAGCTGCTAACCCTTTACACATTCAGATGAGATCTAATGTGAGGAGATCAGACTGTTTGGGCTTAATTGTCAGTGTAAAATGGAGAGAGTTTCCCTGATATGGCCTGAGAGGCTTCATGTGTGTGTATATATGAATGCATGCATACTGTATATGTGTACACCAGTGTTAAGGTTTGTTACTTGTTATTACTTTACTTATTGTTCCCTGGGAGCAGTGATTCGTTACACTATTACACAACCAAATTGGATGATTGCATCCTCTCTTACCTTCAAAAATCAGGATGTCAGGTTCCTCTCCTGTGAATGATCAGGAAACCAAACAGCATCGGTTCTGGTTCTTGTCGTCCTTTAACTGGATAATATCAAAGTAGTGGCAATACTTCCATATTTTCTACTATTTCTCATCTAGACTAGCTTAGTGGGCGAGGACGATGATAATGAAAATGAATCAGATGGATGGTGGCCGGCTGTAGTTTTTGGATAATTCAACTTCAGTCTGATGATTTGGAGGTGGTAGTGAAATGTGATAGAGGAAGTGAAGTATCCTATTCTATTCAGTGTTAGAGGTCCCAGGTATCAGTGCTCTATCAGAAGTATCAACAAATTGAGGCCGTCTACTGCCCTGCTGAAAACCTGTAATGGGCTCCATCAGTGTCTGTGTGTGTCTGTGTGTATGAGGTTAAAGCCTGCTTTATATATATATATATATATATGATTTTTTTATTTTTTTGAAAGTGTGTGTGTGTGTGTGTGTGTGAGTCAGTGTTATAAGAAGAAGTCCACCTCCCACAGGGGCCACCTCACTGTGACAGATTACCTTGGCTGGCCAGACAGCAGCTTGATCCCTGCTTCTCTGATATGGGCTTCGGGTTATCGCCGACTGACGGCACTCACTGGGAATGCCATAGCACACAAAACAAACACACCTTCAGGAAGAGCTGATGTCATTTCTTCATGTCTCTTTAACCCTTATAAAGGCCTAATGTCCAGTCCCCAGGCCTAATGTCTTTGCTATCTAAAGGGTGTCTGAAAAGTCTGGACTTCGGCAACTCAACAAGCAATAAAACTGCTAAAGAGGATAAGTGTTGAAGCATTTATCTAATACTATTGCTATTTGTAGGGACTTTTTCTGTTTTTTTTGTATTTGTTTTCTGATGCTGCCTCATTCTGTTTGTATCCAGCTGGCTAGTTTGTGACATTCGTTAGGTTTAGCTTAAGATAAAAACTCTCTATTTTGCTGTCTCTCTATCCGTCTCTTTCCTCCCAACCTCTCCCTTCCATCCCTGATTAATTATTTGGTACTAAACTGTACTATACAACATAATTATCAATATTTGTAATAATATAGAACAATTTCAAAACGTAATACATGTAGTAAAGTCATGTAGTAAATCCATTGTGTGTGTGTGTGTGTGTGTGTGTGTTTCTGTGTGTGTCTGTGTGCACTGCCCACAAATTGTGTTAAATGTTTCAATGGCTTTTGGCCTGGGGTTATATTTAAAAGTTTAAATATAAAAGTCACAGTTTACTTTGTGTCTCTGTATGATTCCCTAACCCTGTCGAGTATTAGGAGGAAGTAGACAATAAATAGAAAATAGTGAGCGAGAGAGTAAATGAAATGAAAAATGAAGGATTGAGAGGGAGATAGGAAGTACAGAGAAAATAAGGCGCAGAGATATGTGGCTAATATTTGTTATCAGGTACACACAGAAAAAGGTCTTTAAATTCAAGTACTGTTGATTTGGAGAATTTCATACATTCTTAAATGGTTCTTTTCAGCACCTTAAAATGTTTATTCAGAAACAGTTAGCATGGTGCTATAGAGAAACAGCACCTGGTATCTCATCTGATATGGTCTAAGCCTACAGAGAACCAGTTTCTGTAGAGAACCCTTTAAGAGTGTATTGTGATTCATCAGAGGGCGACTGTACCTCCTGCTGATCACTACAGCTTCCGCTTTTGCTTTGATACTCTGGACAAACAAGAAAAAGTCATCTGTGAGAGAGCACAGATAGTCAAATGTCTATTCATTATAGTTTCACTGAGATGAAGCAGCTCTGTTGCCGCTCCATTGCCTCGATTCCTCTTATGAAAAATGATTTTGAGACCCTCAGCTGCTTTTTCTCCCACCGTCTGGAGCCAGATGTCCTTGTACAGTTGATTATGATTCATCTTCTGATGCAGGCCAGCAAGGTTTCCCAGCTGCACCCACAGCTGCACCGCAATCAACAGGCCAGGGGTGAAACTGCAGCTGTGATTAGAGCCGGACTGCACCAAAATGGCTGCCTGATTCAAGTCTCCCCTTTATTATCTTTCCCTATTCTTATCTACGCCTTAATTGTTGTGCGACAGAACAAGCTTTATGACAGCAGATAAACTCGCTCTCGGGGACTTGAGAGGAGCAGATGGTAAAGTCAGTTTGGTGAAGCTGTTGAGACAGGTCGCAGCGTGTTTGCAGGCTTGTTCTTTTTCCTGGAGATAATAGAATGATGCGGTGCATCCCTACCGTCTGGTCTGTGTCTCACCGTTTCAACCATGTTGTATGAATTACTGGGCGTCCAGATGACTTAGCCCAGTGTGATGCCAGAAAAACAGAGAATGCTTTCAAGAAGAGATTTGAGGCTCAGTCAATATACAGTAATCTTCAATAGAAGTAAATTCTCATTACATTCAAATGACCTGGAGCAGCAGCTACCAATTCACCCTGCATCTGGATTTAAAATCTGTTTGCATTTGAGCATTTCTGCCTGTGTTGGTTGAGCTCACCCTGAAGAAGTTAAAAGTACCATATTACCAAGTCAGACAAAACCTCCTTTATTCATATTCCTCATGATTAAACTATTAGCTTCATCACATCCATTATTGTACTGTCATTTCTGTTCTTCAACCAATGCTGGAGTAACCAACGACAACATGACCAACCCTGTTTTGTGCCTTTGAATATCAGTATTCCTATGGGCCCTATGTAGAGACTACATTCATCCCCCCTCCTCCCTTCTACCCTTCACCTCTCACTCTCTAAGAAGCAGATTTTGCAGTCGGGTTAAGTTTGGCCCTTTGGG